>CM029370.1:15837252-16093684 GCA_017165825.1 Hepsetus odoe | reverse complement strand
ATATATATATATATATATATATATATATATATATATATAAATATAAAATGATAAAAATCAGAACCTATTAATCTATTTTTTATTGAAAAATGAACCAATTTACATGTATTAAAGCCTAAGCTTCATAGGCTGAGGGATTACACTAACTGGCCAGTATAATGGCGCTGACCTCATCCTCTCAGACCTGGCATGGCAAAGGCCTGTTTCAGCCAAACCTAAGGTCAGTTGCATTAGCACACACCTGGGTCAGGCAGATTGCTACAGTGACACATTCATGTCAGGCAAACACTGGTGCCATTATTACCTTGTGATTTACTATTCATACTCAGGAAAGTCTCAAGGGGTTTATCAACAGCATATTTAAAGGGTTTTGCTATATATATGCTTTTGCACGCGGGTGGCTTTTTACTGTGACTGCAGTTATAAAGCTCCCCCTCATGTAAAAAGAGATCTCCAAGGCTATGTGCATGACCAACAAAGCACGGCATCATGCAAACTCTTGGGCAAGCAGCTCTGTTTAAGACTTTAATCTCATTACATCTAATTGAGAGTGTTAAAATGATCCATCTGCTAACTATGGCATGCAGAAAAGGCCCAAGGCCAATTTGCTCGCGTCACACAGTAACAAATCTTAATAGCTAGGTCCTGCAGTCAGCCCAATTCCTACTTGATAAGGTCATTAGTAGGAATAAGCAACTACCCTGTGTGTTATAAGGAAAGAAGAGCATATGGGGCCTATGGAAAATATTAAGGCTGTTCTAAGGTGTGTCATCTCCAAAAACAATTATAATTAGGAAACACCCCCCCTCCTATAAACCCTAAACAATACCTGCTGTGCTGTAATGAATTAAGGATGGAGGTTCCATCAAAGAACATTGTGTAGCGTCCTTAGATCTGGACAGGCTGGGAAACAAGATGAAACAAAATAAATGGCCTGCATTTGATGTTTGCCCACAATGCTGAGGGGCATCCTGGAGCATAGAAATTGGTATAAATGCTATTGCAAATAAAAGGGCCACTGTCTGAATAGGCTTATGTATTAAGTTTGAGCTTTCAGGGCTAATTCACTTTAAAGCATCTAAACATAGCCTCAATGTCTTGAGATGTGTCTTGTGATGTTAGCACAGTACACAACTCCAGGCAGATTTGATTTAAAAAAAAAAAAAAAAAAAAAGTAGGAAGGGGGAGAGATAGCGAAGGCGAAGGAGTTTTTGAAATTTGTTCAGCTGATAATACTAATCTTTCAATATCTTGATTACACCATTTGCAAAAAAACAGTTCTTCTCAATAATATCCTAATATTTAAAGGGTTTATAGTTCCAGAAACAAACAGCTTCAGTGCTTGGGCCTTTTTAAATGAAGTAGGTATGTGCTAGGGATGTGCCTAGACATGAACAGATAAGGGCCCTAGTGCTGCATTATCATCATGCTGTAGATTAATTCATTTTAATGGTCATGTCTCCCTGCATTATTCAGTGATGGGACCTTGACGCAAGTCCCAGAACAGCCTTTCCACTTCATTGCATGCAAAGAGAATGGAAAAACAGAGCAGGTTGTTCGGACAGAGAGGTCATGAAATGTCAAGATAATCGAAGTGGCTTAATGAACTTAACTTATGTTCACGCAGTTGCACCTCAAATGCGTAACTTCCTAAATGGAAGACTGAAATGCAACTAACTGTGAAGATTCAGTGCTGTTCTTCCACTGAGGCAAAGCCACAGCCAGTCAGAGCATGCTCCATAAATAGCCCATGGAAGCAGACTCTGCCATCCTGTTCTTCGTTATACACAAACAAAAAAGACACTTTAGAAAAAGACCATGCCAAGGCAGTGCAGCCACCAATTGAAAATCCCATTTCGCATTGTCCTGCAACAGTGTGGGAAGGGGGTGGAATGTATGCTTACAAGAGGACTTTGATATTAAATTGAAATTCTAATTCTGTTCAGTTCCTTGGATTCTGGAGGGGTGCCAAGAAAGATATCCTCAAAAACAAAACAAAACAAAACAAACAAACAAAAAAAATCTATAGTACCAACAGAGAACTCAGAAATTAGAAAAGTTAAAGCAGCTCCGGTGCATGAACAGGGCCACGTGGCTGTGGGAGGAACAGAGGAACAGGCAAGGAGACAAACAGGCAGTCATCCAACCCTCTCATGAAAAAGTAGGGCAGAGCGTGGGCCGGACAAAAACATTCCGTCACTGGCCCAATGATTGGAGCCCAGGCCTGCCTGAGCTGACAGTGGTGTGCAAAATGAAGCTAGCAAAAGGGCATCAAATCCTGCTCATCCAATATAATCCTTCTCGACCAGCCCTGCATCACTGGGGCAGCATTAGGTAAAAATCAATGTATGCAAGCTATATGGGAGAGCCGTATAATGTGCCATGTTACTTGAACTTCCAGACCCCATTAGCAGTTTATGTAGCTAAAATGTAATTTTAAAAAAGATAAATATGGAAAGTTCCAGTGTGGAAAACAACTTAGAAAAAAAAAAAAAAAAAAAAGAAAAAAGCATAAGACCATCAGATAAAAAAGGAACAATATTTGCTGCAATCCCAACAAATATTTCAGTCAGGAGGAAATACAATAATACGTGAGGGACATAGAATAGTAAAAACAGGCTCTTGGAGCACCCAGAAGCTTCCTGACAGAGGATGTGGTATAGTGAATGCTTTGCATGCATGAGGTCCAGGCTTCAGTCCCCTGCAGGGAGAGTGGTGGGCTAGTGGATAGCGACTAGGCCCCATGAATGGAAGGTCATGCAAGTCCCAGACCAGTAGGTCTCCCTGAGGTACCACTGAGCAAGGTATTGTCCCCAACACCGCAGGGTGCAACCAACTAATGCAGTAAGCAAACCTAAGCAATTAGTGCTAAATTATACACAGCACACAGTGAAACGCAATGAAATTCTCTCTCAGCATTTAACCCATCACACCTAAAAGGAGCAGGGAAGCCATATCCAGTCCGTGGAGAGCAGTGTTGGGGACGATACCTTGCTCAGTGGTACCTCAGGGAGACCAGCTGGCCTGGGACTTGCATGACCTTCCAGTCATGGGGCATAGTCACTATCCACTAGCCCACCACTCCCCCTGCCTTTAAGCCTAAGGCATGCATATCCTCTCTATTCTTTTTTTAAATCTATCACTTAAAACCAAATTATCTTGAGAGCTTGTATATCACAAAAAAATAAAAAGTATACTTACAACAATAATACTATTTAGAGCACTTATACACAACAAACAGTTTTAAGTTGACTTTTATGTGGTCTTGAAACAAAAAGAAAATTTACACAATAACAACAACCACCACAAACGAGTGCGAGTAACCGAGTCTGTCCAGTAAGACATGAATGCAACATGAGCTTATACCAATGAAAGGCAAGCCTGCCCAAAAGCAAGCATCTAAAACAGATGCAAAATCTCAAGGTTTGTATTCAATTTAAATTTTCTTTATTTAGGTGTGATGAAAAATACATTCTATTAGTCATGTATAATTTTTTTTCTGATCATGCACAAATCACAATAGAAATTTTCACAATCAATACTCGGAAAAATAAGAAAGAATATTTCAAGAAATAATTTAACATATATTCTTGCAGTGAATATCAGGAACTATATAGCATGGAGGAACTGTCTGATGAGGATAATCACTTAACCTCAAAAACTGCAGTTGGTACGAAACGAAATTTAGCTCAGGCTTTATGCCAAAAATCCACCACACTACCTTATCTGGCGTTTCTTATCACAAAAAAAAGGTTGTATGTCAAACAACCAGTGGCAGGAAAAAAGGTTTACTATATTAAAATACAAGAAAGTCATCAATGCAGAGCAAGATCTCCTTGCTCCAATTTAATCTCTAAACCATCGCAGCCTTGCATTGGTTTCTCTTCTTCCCTCTTTCTTTTCAGTCACTTTTTTTTTTTTTAAAGGACGCCAATCCTTAAAGTGAATTGTACGCCTTACTGTGATAAACATTACATCGTCAAGAAAGCTGCTTTCTATAAAAGAGCCATTGAACTATATTTAATGAATTATGTATTACCTGTTTCTTTCATTATCTAAAACGTGTTAATGCTTAATCACAGAAACTCTTGCTCCTTAAAAATAGATAGCTGTTCTGAACAGAAATGAGTTTAAAGAGAACTTACATAATAATTGTGGTGCACCTATAAGTAACCTATAAGCACCTAAATTTGCAGAGTGTTTCCGCATTAAGATTGCCATTATATTATGAGAAAACCAGGGCGATTTACCATTTCTGGACATTAGCACTTAAACAATAAAATTCCTAAATAATTCAAGTTACAAGTAAACAAAAGCAGAGTTTAGAATGAGGGTAATTCCATATCAAGCAGAATTAAAAAGTTGAATTGTATATTAAGTACAGTTTTAATATGTTGTTAACACGCACCAGTATCAGCAGGTATATAAAGTATTGTGTAACAGCAGGAAATAATTGAGAAGAATAGGAGGATAGATATTAATATTTTATTTTATATTTATTTATCTATTTTATATTTTATTTCTCCTCTTGTTTATTTTGTCTAAATCAGCAGGCATTTAACATGCAAATATGGCAACATAAATTTTGTAACTCTAAAATCCCTAAAAAATACAAACAGTTAGTTTGGCATGCAAATAAAACCTTTGATACTAACAGAGAAATCTTTATTATGCCTACAACAACTAAAGAACACTAATGTAGTACAGTTCCTCTTCTCAGACCAGAGCACATGTGCACGTGGGCACATGGGGCAGCGGTGGCCTAGCGGTTAGGGCGTTAGCTGCATGATCGGAGGATCTGGGGTTCAAACCCCTTCCCAATAGGTTGCCCTGAGGTACCCTTGAGCAAGGTACCGTCCCCATCACTGCTCCCCGGGCGCTTTCAATAGCTGCCCACTGCTGCACGGGTTTGAGTGTGCATGGGTTAAATGCAGAGGTCCAATTTCGTTGTGGTTCATGTGTGCTGTGCCGTGACCTCGCAATGACAAGGGGTTTCACTTTCACTTTCACCCACAGGCCAGGAGGCAAAGAAAAAAAGAAAATCTAACCAACTACTACCCATAATCAGGAGAAGTCCCTGTGTTGCACCACATCTGACCACGTTATTGCCTCTACTATGGTATATTTTACAATGTTCCATACAGTTTAAGCAATATGCTTTTACTGCAACAGGACACAAATGATAAATTCAATTAAAAGACCAGCTCATCTAGCGTATAAATAGATCATTGACAACACACCAATTTTAATGCTTTTTTAAAATAGGTTTGGTCAGTCCCACATAAAATGAAGCAACCATTTAAAGATAACTGCATTTAACAATTATATACTTTCTTGTAATGGCCAAACTAGCTATTTTGCTATTGTGTTTCCGGGAAACATTTTTCACCATTGCCCTGTAAAAGGCCTCAAACCAATATATGCAATTCACATTCTGTACATTCACATATTTGTAAAAACATGATTATGAGAGCTAATATCTGTGGAAAATAACTGTGATCGTGTATTGCAAGCTCAGGGTGGTAGGATACTTGCCTATGGAAGTCCCAGGTTCGAATACCACCTCTCGCACTATCACCACTGGGTTCCTGAGCAGGACCCTTAACCCTGAATTGCTCCAGGGGGACTGTCCCTGTAATTAGGACATGGAGGTCGCTCTGGATAAGAGCGTCTGCTAAATGCCGCAAATGTAAACGTCTGACAGATATGAAGTGAAAGTATATCCCAATTCAGAAGTGTTTTACATTCTCTAGACCCTTTCTTCTGGTAGATTAAGAATTCAAGAGCGTAGAGATTCAGGTATTCTAACAACGTGCAATGGCATTTCTGCATTCTGCAGAAATAAATAGATAAAGGTCAAAGAGAAGAAAAAAAGGAAAAGAAACACTCTTTAAGGCACCCTACAAAACAAGCTCTGCACAAGCTTGAAACGCTAACAGAAGAAGAGAGCTCGTCCAAATCCAGATATTAGAGCTATAATACAGGAAACGAACCTTCCTTCTGAGGCAGAATTAGTGCTCTTTCATTCGCTGCAAGAGTTCACTCCCACTCACTACTGCCTTACACAGACCACCCAGCCCCCACTCAATATTCCCTGAAGGTGCCCATGTGTATTTCTTACATCATCCCTTTTATTTTTTATATGTTCACCAGGGGCTAAAAACCTCCCATGCCAAATTTCAAACACAGACAGACTTCGAAGGGGCAGGCTTATGTAACAGGCCAGTAAAACTTGCTTTTTTAAGAACCATAGAGACTGTGCGTGTTTAGATCCTAAGAAAGGAAGGGGCCCCTCACGCACACATGCAGAGTCATGCATTATGTCCAAGAAACACAGCTTGTTATGTGCTCGTCCCTGGAGATGTAATACATGTAAATATACTAAGACAATGAGTGTCTTATAAAACGTACTGCGAGTCAGGCAGGTAAACTGTAGGCACAGATATAGCTGGAAACACTGCAACGAAATAGGGTAACAAGTTTTTTTTTTTTTCTAACACTTTCGTTTACTCTGAACTTGTACCATCGATGTGAGAAAGAGATTGGAAAAGGAGAAGTTGCACAGAGCATCTGCTAACCAACACCTCTTCAACATGCAGCACCAAAACTCAGCTGTGACACGAAACAGAAAGATGTAGATGGTGTGTACCACTTATGTAATGCATGACCAATTTTCATATTTAGTCTCAAATGCTGAATAAAACATTGTCACAGGCTTTGTCGGAAGAACAGGCTTTGTCTTAAGAGGTGTCACAAAGCAAAGAAACGCTGTAATGGAAAACTGCAACAATGTCACAGCATGCTTTGTCCAAATTCAACAATTCATCATGCAGCATTCTGTTACTTAGGACATCTAATGCAGCCCACTCCAATACATTCAGACTCCCAGCACTAGGCTCATAAGTAGATTATGTAACAACATGAATACAGGCAAGAGTTGTCGTCATTCATAATCAAATGTTTAAAATATTGTGAGAATATTGAATAGTAATACTGAATACTGAACCCTGTTCTTATGAGATCCCAAAAACTATTCATTCAGGATTCTCTTTTATAAATGTAAAGATTTTTGCAAAAAGAAACCAAAAATGCAATTAGAATTCTCAACCTTATTCATTATTAAAGCTGACTGAATGCCTGATAAATATCTGGTGTTTGGTTCTTGTATTGTATTCTGCTGTGAAGCTTGTATCATTATACATATCACAGAGTTGTTGATCAGAACTTAATAACCTGTTATTAAGTTCTGATCAACAACTCTGTGATATGTATATGATATGTAATCCTTATTTTGCTAATCAGCACATAACATTATAGCGCTAATAACACCTCAGATCATTTTTAAATACTTTGTTAATCATTTTATGGTAAGCTATATGGTAAGCTAACCAATCAAGCTTATTCTTCAGTTGTTGTTTTCAACAGGCGATGCACCAATGGCATCTTACTGGTGTTCGCCCAGGGTGTGGAGATGAACATTAGTAAAGCAGCTATGTATGACTGTATGTAAGAACAGGACCTGGCACCCTTGACACCGCGTTTTACTTCTTAACACCAAGATCATAAAAAAGTGAAATGTCATTGGCCAGCAAATAATCTGCATGATTACATTTTCCTTTCTGGGAACATAAAAGGCTGATGGCAGATGGCAACACTATAAGAAGGTTTCAGACTAAGGCTGGGGGCTAATACATGGATAGCCCAGCTGACTCAGTGGTCATTATCTAATGTAGCATTATGTCACCACCTTATCATTACAGAGAGCTAGTACTTTTCTAAATAGTTATCAGCCTGTTTTCCAGTCACATGCAAGGCTACTGACCTGACAGGAAACTGATTTTTTTTTTTTCCATCCTTTTTAAGAGCATGACCTTGAAAAAAGTGATACATTAAGAAGCATATGCTATTGGCATTATTTTAAAGTGAAAGTGACTATTCGTGTCATTGTGAAACGCAGCACAGCACAAGACAACACAACAAAATTCAACCTCTGTGTTTCACCCATACACACATGTGCAGCAGGGGGCAGATATTTAAAGTGTACCTCAGGGCAACCTACTGGAAAGGGGATTGAACCCACAATCTTCCGATCCCGGGGCCAACTCCCTAACCACTAGGCCACCACTGCCCCACTATAACTACTTTTATAATTTTTTAAATGAATAATACTTTCAATAAACTGGCTTCAGTCTCAGACCTATCCCGTACATTTGCACTTCTTTGAGACACACTGGAGAGGGAGAAGAAAAAAAACACCCCACTTAATATAAATATGGCTACTTAGAGAGTGAGTGCTTTGTTTGGGACAGCAATGAGAGAACATAAATAGAAAAGTATTTACATTTATTAACCACATGCTAAATCATTTAAATAAACAACAACAGTCAAGCGAAATGGTGAATCAAAACATGGGCCTAAGACCTTGGGTGGTGTTTCTATGACAGCTTATGGACACTACCATCAGTCCCTGCGAATCGGTGAAAAGCACTTCAGTCAGACCAGCCACACACAGCCATCTTTCATTTTTATGAAAGAAAACACAGATGCAGTAATTTTGCTTCTGTCATTGCCCGTGTTGGAAATGGAAACTTTTCTAGATATGCAGAACATGAAAGTCTGGAATATTATTATCAATGAATGTGTAGAGTCTGATCAGTTTTTCAAATTTGCTAAACATTTCACCCCCATGTTCATTTACTTACTATGGATTTAAACTGGTAACCTCAAAACAATTGGAAGCAGCATGACGGACATTGCAATTAACCATAGTGGTCTGGAAAGCATGAGTAAAGCTTATGAAATAGAACAGAAAAATTGAACACAAATTGCCAAAGAGACACATGAAGCATATTACATTAACTGGAAAAGCTGAAACCGCAGGGTTTAAATGTTACAGCAGTATAAATAAAAATAAATAACTCTGGCTTGTGTAACCAAGTCAGAGTTACACTGTGTGCACAATTACTAGGCAAGAGAGTATTTTGAAACGATCATCATTTTTATGCATGCATTCCACCTCCATGCTGTAGAAACCGGATTTAAGCAGATCAGGTGATGTGTGGTAGGATACTTGCCTATGGACCTATGGTGGTGGCTCACCTATGGCTCAAGAGGTCCCAGGTTCAAATCCCACCTCTGGCACTACCACCACTGGGTCCCTGAGCAAGACCCTTAACCCTGAGTGTCTCTAGGGGGACTGTCCCTGTAATTAGGACATGGAAGTTGCTCTGGATAAGAGCGTCTGCTAAATGCCGTAAATGTATCTGTGTAATGAGGAGGGTGTGGCCTAAAGAGAACAACACTCTTTATCAAGGTGTGCAAAATTATTAGGCAGCTTCTTTTCCTCCTCAGGCGAAATGGGCCGAAAGAGAGAGATAACTGACTCTGAAAATTAAAAAATTGTAAAAAGTCTTTCAGAGAGATGCAAAACTCTTGAAACGGCTATGATATTGGGTTGTGATCACAGAAGCACCAAGCAGTTTCTTGCAAAGGTTTGCAAGAAAGGTGTTGAGAAAAAATAATAATAATAATTAACTAACTGTGAACGATTTGAGAAGAATCAAACATGAAGATACCAAGAACCCCTGATCCTGCAGTGCTGTTATATTCCAGAACTGAACCTACCTGGAGTGTCCAGAAGTATAAGGTGTTCAGTGCTCAGAGACATGGCCAAGGAAAGGAAGACTGAAACCCGACCACCAATGAATAAGACACATAAGCAGAATTGTCAGGACTGGGCCAAGAAATCTAACAAGACAAATGTTTTTTAAAGGTTTTATGGACTGATGAGCCTTGACAGACCAGGTGGATGGTCCCGTGGCTGGATCAGTAATGGGCACAGAGCTCCACTTCCACTCACACTCCAGCAAGGTGTAGGTGGGGTACTGGTATAGGTAGGTCTTTAGTTGGTTAGTTGGACCATTTCGGGTTGAAGACGCGATCAACTCCCAAACCCACTGCCAGTTTTTAGAAGACACTTTCTTCAAGCAGTGGTTCAGGAGAAATTCTTCACCTTTCAAGAAGGCCATGATTTTTATGCAGGACGATGCTCCATCACATGCATGGAAATGCTCCACTGTGTGGCTCACCAGTAAAGACCTTAAAGATGAAAGAATCATGAAATGGCCCCCCTCCTCACCTGAACTAAACCCTACTGAGAACTTGTGGGCTCTTCTTAAATGGGAGATTTACAGGGAAGGTCCAGCTCTCTGAACAGTGTCTGGGAGGCTGTGGTTGCTGCTGCACAAAATGTTTTTTTGAAATGTCAAATGTTCTTGTAAATGTTGAGTTTTATTATTATTCTCACTTTAACAGAATAATAGTAAAAATAATTAAGTGAGTTGGAAAACATTACTTTTTTTATTTTGTTGCATGAAAAGTTTGCACACTAATAATTGCCTAATAATTTAGGAATACGTGTGTGTGTGTGTGTGTGTGTGTGTGTGTTGTTCCTTTGTAAAACATTCAGGTTTCAGGGTTATTAGCATTTTGGATTGACTGATAGCACTGTATTTGTTCCGTATTAAAATAAATCCTCAAAACACTCACTTGTCTAATAATTGTGCACAGTGTATAGTGAAAGTGGAAAAACAGCACGAATGAGTCGGAGCTTGCAGATATAAAAAAAGGACAAGCCAAGCCAGGGGCCTCCGTCAGATCTGTGCCAGAGCAGCACTGTGTCTGCCCACAACTCCCAGCTTTGTATTTCTCTGACTTGTCTTTTATTTTTGCTTCTCTTTCTGTTGCCCTGCAGCAGGGTTAGGACCGATCACAGGTCTGAATGCTGGAAACGATTAACCCCTTGCAGATGAGAGAGAGAAAGAAGAGAAAACCGCTCGATTGGCGTTTTAAGAATCTCTTCTCGTAAGAGTGAGATTAGCTGTGAGGCTGAACTGCGAGGTTGTGCTGCTGCTCATGTTGTGCCACCAGAACAAAGCATAACTTTCAGCCTATAAACACAGCTTAGTTTATAGGCAATTTCTCCTTTATCCTAAATATGAAATTCAATTCAAAACTTTAGCCATGTCACACGACTTGGTCCTTAAGTCCACTGTGATTTAAAGAGCTAAATGACATATGCCCTTACAATAAAGGTATTTTAGAAACTTGGAAGATACTTTAAGCAGTACTAAGCAGTAAATCAAACTAAAATAACAGTGATTTGAAAGTTAAAACACAAAGTAGTAACAAAAACCATACACATCATTCAATCAAATATTCCTTTTTTCCTTATTCCTTATTCAATTTGAATAAATTGTACAGAATTCCTGATATTTACTGTCAAATACAGTCTGTGTGTGTGTGTTGTAGAGGGTTGTAAATACAAAAAATGTTTTAAACATAGTTCCAGTTTTAAAATGTGACTTGCTAACTAGTTTAAAAAAAATAAATGGCATAATGTCAAGACAACACAATCCGATATTTTAGGCAAAACCTAAAAACAAAGACCAAACAAACGTAAAGATAAGCTTGATCACTGTTTTCTATTATGCATAACCCAATCAGCCATGAACCCGACCAAACTACAGCGAATCACTTCAGCTTCCTTCTTTAGCACTGCAATGTGGCCTGAAGCAACCAAGCCCACAAAGAGACTACCTCTCTAAAGAAAGGTTAACGAATTTATTTGCTTTTCATTCAACCACACTGCTTGACAGAAACAGGTAGCAACTTAATATGTACGCTATATGGTAAAGCTGATACAATTAGTTGTCACTCTGAGCCTACATCTGTGGGTAATTAAATAAAAAACAAATTAAGATTAAATCAGCCATAAGAAAAGGTCAAATTGTTGTCAATGCATGCATATAACCAGCTGCAGCAGATAACACACAGCAAGCTTTGTACCAAAATCTGCTTTTCTGAATGTGTGTTCCTACTTTTTCAAAGCTCTCTTCAAAAAGGGTCACAGGTTAACAGACAGATGACCGGCATTAATGCCCCAACCGCCCGTCTTAAACTACATCAGCCCGGTGCAGAGCAGCAAAAGATAAGTATATACTCAAATGTAGAGTAATAGTTCAGAAAGATTCTTCTGCAGAAGAGATCAAGGAATCAATCGAGTGAAAAATATGGTTTTGTTTTGGTTTTCTTTTCTTGATTGATTTTAATTTCATCTTAAAGAGGAAAGGTAAATGTCGCCAGTCTGGGAGTTCAAACTGTTTTAAATTCATATTAATATTGACAAAACAAAAAAAAAATTTGACAACCATATATGATGCCTGTGAGAAAATGAACAATAACCGGTTAAAACTACATTTTCTATCCATTTAACCAAGTCAGTAAAACCTCCCTCCCTACACACACAACTGGTCGGCTGAACTGCAGACCAGGAAGGCGCTTCATGAAGCAGGATTCCTCAGTTTAGCCAGATGACTTCCTAAAGCTGACAGGAGCGTCCCCCGGCTCTTTTCTTATTGGATAGGCTTAAGTTATCTGAGAGACCCTGTTTTGTGAAAGACCCAGGTCCATTACCAATTCGCGTTACCCATCCTGTATTTTGGCAGGTTCTGCAGCAGTGAGAGGAATAAAAGCCGAGCAGGTCTCAGACGGACTCAGATTTCTCTGGCGTCCTGTTGTGGTGGAGGTCCCAGTCAGCAGGGAGACTGGACAGTTTTCTGTACAATGTGTCTACAAAATCAGGGGTGGGCGATACGGCAATAAATAAGATCTCAATACTTCAATACATTTTCACGATAAATGATTTGTTATTTTTTAAAATCTGACATCAAATAAGTTAGAACAGAGGAATAAAATACAGAAATACACAAACTTCTCATCAACACTTTCCAAACTATCACTCTCAACCCGGTTAAAGGAGATTCATTCTGCCCTGTCTGCAATGAAAAATCAAGTTGGAAAGGATTCCCATTACAGACAGTATCACGACACTCTCAGAAAAGTGATCGCTGTGATTGTGAATCATCGCGATAATCAGAAACATCGTCCCATCGCACGGCCCTCCTCAAAACACCCGACTGAAGCCACAGCTAGCGGTCCCTCGACCGGCCAGCGGTGATGGCTGGCTTCAGTTTCAGGGATTTGATTTTACGCCAAACAGACGCAATCGCTCATGAAAGTAACTGACTCACAAACACCGGAGGATGGTTTTTTTTTCGGATTTTTTTTCACGGATCACGTGAACAAACCGAGCACCTCGTCTTTAATAGCTCAACATCTGACAGGCTAGCTTAGCTAGCTACGCTTCTCCCAGTGAGGGCCACTGAAGCAGGCTGGGGACGCCAGTCATTGAACCAAGGCAAAGTGTGGAGGGTTAATATCAGAGGATGGTTGTCAGGACACAGAGAGTGAAGCGTTAACTCACCAGCACAGCAGAGCTACAGTGAGGCACACCAACAAACCGCGCAGCCTCTTCATTATCTTCCCGCGGGGACCAACATCCTCGCTTCTTTATGGGTCCTCCTCCGCGTTTTATGTTCAAGAGTGAGGAAAACCGGCAACTTTTACATTTTTTTGCAGCTCTGAAAGCAGAGGGGGCGTGTTTGTAGCTGGTTTTTAGATTTTGCCCCTGTAAACACCCGGACTCTGCCTCTGCTTGCCTCTTTCTGACTCTAAACTGCTGTTGCTCGGGATCTAGCACTCGCCCCACCCCCAGTGCATAACCCTCTTGTCCAATGAAAACCCACTCTCTATACACAGGCCTTAGGACCATCCACCAATAAGAATGGCCTTTCCGCACCGGGTTGGGTAGGTCCACCAATAGGAATCCTCATTTGTGTTTCGCCCTGCCCATGCCACTCTTCAAAGATGAGTTGGAAGGTCTATGGCTGGACGCGTCACTCGGTGATAAACACGTTTATACCCGCACTCAGAGGAAACGTCCGAACACGTAACCCGTACTCTGTACTTGTGATCGCACAGCTGATGAGTGAACAACGTGTTAGTAATGTATGTTTCTCATCTGCATCTGAACAATCTATCCGTCTTCTGCAGTGTTGCATTTACTCTTGCGCACTCCCTCTCTCACTCCAGTAACCGCCTCTGAGTTCATAAAAGCCCATTCCCGCATTCAGAGAGGGACTCCTCTAAAGGTTTGGAGTTAAGAAACAAGTAAACCATCAGTAAACCATCTTTCCTACGGTATGATTTCAAGACACTAATTCTTAAAATGGGCATGTTTTTTTTTCTTCTACTGTTTATACCACCAATGATTGCACGTGGTTTTGCATAAAGTTTTTTTTGTTTGTACACACAATAAACTAAATATTTATAGCAAAACATACAAATATGAAATATAAATATATAATGTAAACATGAATAGCTCAAAAGATATTATACTTTTACGATGATAATTAACGGTTATAAACTTTTTAAATAATAAATAAATATCCAAAGTATTCAGAGCAATACAGCGTCCAGTCTTCTTGGCAAAGTTGTCCACATTAGTCCAAAATACTTTAGTGCGAGTACAACTAAACTACAAACACATTAATTTTTCATTTTCTATGAACTACAAAAAATGCAAGTTTAGGGATTTTAGCAGTAATCCCGGCTCTTCGCCTGCGTCACCGTAACTACTGAGGAAGTTACAGGAAGTTGGTTTGGGGGCGTGTCGGATTCTGGCGTGAACGTGACGTAGCCTGGAGTGGGAGTGACGTGTACTAGATTGGGCGAGTTGTGAACGGGAGTGGGCGTGGCGTTTAATCTGCGAGATTGTAGTCGAGAAGGGGGAGGTGGGTAGTTATGCAAAAGACTTCATTTCCCGAAATGCAACATCTTGGGGCTGCTGAGATCTTTGCCTGTTTAGAAACAATTAAATTTTTAAATATGCAGTACATTTAAATTACAAAAAAGCTTTAGTCGTAAACTCCACCAAGTTTTAAATAAAAAACGAAAGTGTGTTGGCATGCTTAGTGGACACACTGAGGTGTCTCAGGCGGCGGGGTCCTGAACTCTCAGCTCGTTGGGGGAGTTGTGTCGAGAAGTTTGCTGAGGGCGAGTTTTGTTTGAGAAAGTTCCCCTCGACGTGAACCAAAGGAATTATCTGTTGAGAGGGGGATTATTTCTCGTGGTGTTTACTTCGACGCTGTAGAGAAGTCATGTATGTGTGGGAGGAGGGAGTGAGACTTTTGGTGGTGGTGTTTGCGGTGTGTGTTTCGGAGCGGTGTTTGGTCTCCGCGTTCTCACAGTCTCTGGACAGCGACTTCACCTTCACCCTCCCTGCGGGCCGTAAGGAGTGTTTCTATCAGACCATGAAGAAAGACGCATCGCTGGAGATTGAGTATCAGGTATCATCCAGATGTTTCTCCAAGTGACTAGGACCCTGATCAGGATAAGCAGTGAAGTTTCCCTCCCTCCTCAGCTGTGGTCTACACAGTTTGGGAGATACACACCTTCTAACAACGCTGGCTCTGGTGTAGGGCTCTGAAAATGAGTTTCATTTCATACAATTAATATAGTCTTCTTGTGATTTTGCTCCTGGTCTTACCGCCCTGTTCTGTCTCAACAGCACGGCGCAATATTTTCATGTTAGTACAAGATGTGAATTTTCTATACTATCCATTTGTGGCCCAAGTATGCCGTGAATAACACACACACACACACACACACACACACACACTCACTCACACACTCTCACTCTAGTGTTGGAGGACTGGTGTCCATCAGGGTTTGGTATGATCCTTCTACCCAATTTTTCAGTTTTCGTTTTCTGACTACAGCAGTTTGTGACCATATAACCACAGTCTCTTACTCACCTAGTTCACTATAAAACCAAAACATCGATCAGTTCTGCATTGAAAGCAGATTTATGGCAAACCACAGTTCAGTGTTGAAACTGATCTCTAGGACCAGTGTTGCATGCAAAAGGAGAGAAAAGGTCAATGTTGTAAAATGTTTCATTGCAGTCTTTACCCATGAAACTTGGGCCTGATTTAGAGGGTTACTGATTTAGGATTCACCGTAGTCTTTCTGAACGTTAGTGTGTGTGCTCGTGCATGACTTTGTGTATTTATGAACCTGCAGGTTCTTGATGGGGCAGGTCTGGATGTGGATTTCTACTTGTCCTCTCCAAGTGGCTATGTGCTGTACTCTGACTATAGGAAGTCTGATGGAGTTCACACGTAGGTTTAACACTATCCACCTTATTATTTTTTTTTATGTGCGCATGTGATTTTCCAGCAGGCGTTTTAAAGGCTGTATAATTGGATATTTCAGAGTGGAGACCGAGGACGGAGACTACATGTTCTGCTTTGATAACACATTCAGCACGGTATCTGAAAAGATCATCTTCTTTGAGCTGATTCTGGACAACATGGATAATGGGGAAGATCCTGAGGATTGGAAAGAATATGTTCAAGGGGCTGACTTACTAGACATGAAATTGGAGGACATCATGGTGAGGAAACGCTTCTATTTCGCTGTAAAAGTAGATGTCATATGGCTAAGTTGACCAAATAAGCTTATGAATGTTTTCTAGCCATTCAAGCTCTTTCTTAACTGATTATTAATTATGATAGCACTATGAATAGATAGATAGAAATTGAGAGTCCCTGGAGATCTGGAAGTGGACGCACAGGTGATGATTGATGATTATCAGCAGTGATCATTTCTAGAATAAAGGGAAGTGCAAAAGAACTGATTTAAAACATAAGAGCCTCAAACACATGAGCCTCAGGTTTGTGAGAGCAATAAGAGAGCACTCAATGTCCATTAAATTTCAACACTACATATGAAATCCCAGTAATAGTCATCATTAAGTAGGATACATGTTCAGTGTTCAATCTAATCTTGTGTGTGTGTATATATATATATTTGTTTTTTTCTACAAAGATAACATGTATGTTTTATTAACAGATTGTATGAACAGTAAAGATTAGTGTTTGAGTCACAGCATACGAGCTCCCAAAATTAATCAGGCACTTTTATGAACATGATGCTCTGAAGAATTTTTTGGTGGTTACTCAAAAAAGCCATCCATTACAGATTACTTCACTTAAATCTCACTCCGTTTAGTTTTATGTTTTGTAAAACCTGATTAAACCCGTTCCAACTGTAAAGTTCGGAAGAAATGCCAACATTCCTTTCTGGATCTTGTGTAGAAAGAAATAACCAATTACAGTGAACGTAGTCTAGAAGACATTCCATTCTCCCTGCCTTCATAGCCAGGTATGCTGCTTGAAATTTCAGAAAAATATATAAATACATGTACAGAGCTGTTTCTCAATGAAAATCAGGTCTGGCCTATTCAGGTGTGGCTATGACTTGTTCTTGTTCGAATTGAATCTACACCATCGCTTCTTGAATTGACGGATGAATTACATGTTGTATGAGTATAACAGCTTCTGTATTTTCAGGCTTGTAAATAGATTCTAGGTTTATTATTAGTTTCAGGAAGTTCTAAATTTTACTTGTGCAGGAAGTATTTACACAATGGGGGGGGGAAGTAGGGCCTAGCCCAGCCTAGTTGGCTGACCAACCTCTAACGACACCAAGTTTTGTTTTTGTATTTATGTGAATAAGTACTGAATATTCAGGAGTATAGGGTAGTGGCAGCCTAGGGGTAAGAGGCCCCTGTCTTTAGGCTTTGTATGTCATTCCGAATAAGAGCATCTTATTACTATTACTGTTCTCCTTTTAAACAGTATTTGGAGCAAATACTGCAAGTAAAACAAAAGCACAGACTGTCTGCTCTGCCCTCATGCTACAGTTATTGCAGAATGATTTCATCTTGGTTTATTTGAGCCTGCTTATGTAAGTGCTTGTGTGTCGGTTGCTCCCTATAGGATACTATAAACAGTGTGAAAGCACGTTTGGGGAAGAGTCTTCAGATTCAGACACTGCTGAGGGCTTTTGAGGCACGTGACCGCAACCTGCAGGAGAGCAACTATGAACGTGTCAACATCTGGTCCTGCACCAACGTGGTGGTGATGGTGGTGGTATCCTGTATCCAGGTCTATTTGCTGCGCAGCCTTTTTGATGACAAAAGGAAAACACGCACATAACCCCCAGTGTACTGCACAGCTGCTAACCTCTGGGAGAAAAAATGTGGGATTGAAAATGGACACTTTTTTTTTTTTTTTGTGTCCCCCCCCCCCCCCCCGAATAGAGCCTTAACGTGAAAGCCTGCACGTGCTTACCTCTTGTCTACTTTTATCTTCATGAAAGACAATCAATTTCTCCAAAAGCTGAGCCCAAGAGACCCCAAGACTCAGCTAATAAAACAGAGATCAAGATCTCTAAGCTGCTATGCATGACAGAGATTTCATAAGATTTTTTAACCCAAGCAAAGAATCAGTGGACTAATATTTTTGCAGTTAAATATTACAATATCTTGTGATGCGGTTTTATAGTTCTAGTTCTAGTTAACTTAGTTGAACCCATTTATTAAACCAGCTGTAGAAGGTATTTCAGGCACTGACAGACAGCTACACTGGCTTACAGATTCCTTTCAGCAAAAATTAATATGGTGAGTGTGAAGTAACATGGGGATGTTTACTGATTTGCTTGGTTTTTATTTTCTGGTGAAGCATATTGTATTTTTTTATTTTTTTTTTCAAAAAAATATCATCGAAGATCAACTGTAAAATAAGCCTTTTCTTGACCTGGTGTTAGTCCACTGTGCCACTTGTCTGTGCCATGTACTAAGTTATTTTGCCTTTGTAATGTCCTGCAAGTTTAACATGTATTCTGTTAACGTGCATCCTTTATGTGAGAAATAATGATTTGAGCCAGAGATGTACATGCTGCTTTGTTTGCCTCCAGAGAAAAGTTTGCAACATGGCAAAGAGCTAATTCCAGGTGCCAACACAAGTTCTTAGAAAGCATCCACTCTTCCAACTGTTGTCATCGGGTACGTGGTAAAGGTGCAACACGGAGGGCTTCTTTTGGCTCAGACTCAATGCGGAAGGAAAGGGCTTTTGCTATTATAAATCACCACAGGCTGGAGTTCCAGAATACTTGACCCACAGGCAGTTCCTCTAGCCTTGCTGCCAGCAGCTCCAATTACAGAAGACTGCAGAGTCGAGGGAGTGAGTCAGGTGTTCAGAAAGTGTCTTGAAGTGATTTATGAGAGTGTTCTACAGCCTTTGTATTTAGAGTTGAGGGCAGTGTTGCTGTCTAATAGGATTAAACTCTGGACAAGGCCTGGCTAAGAAGTGGTACAAGTTGTGAAGTAGCTTCATGTCTTTAGCCAGTGATAGATGGTTAGGTTATATGTAGTTGGATAATTTTATCGAGAAAAAATTAATACCTCCCTCATAAAAATTAAGACTGGAGGGAATGACACATTTAACATTTTAAGACATTTGATTGAAATTTGATCTTCTGCAAGCAAATATCAAATCTTAATCTAATTATCTAGACTTTTTTTCTTTTGTACTCACATTTTAAGTATTAACAGCCATTGCTGCTACATTAAATTGTTCTTTCATCCAGCTACAGAGCAAGGAAACACCGGATGGTTTATGGAGATTTATTGGATTTTCCACAGCATCCATAATCCCACAATGCCACCTTCTGGAGGTCTGGAGGAGGGGCATCCTAAACACTAAAGAGCACAGAAAGGTCCTTTTGGTTAGTTTTTTCTGGTGTGCCAGATTAGCTGCTTTTCCAGCAGTATAAATATAAAGAAGTAGATCCCTTGACTGGTCAGCTTCATTACAGAAAGAATGCATCACAGTCCCAGAGACCACGCATGCATGTCAGTTCATATTCTGAACATCTGCCAATCACATGGATTGCTGTGGAATCGGATGGTGGCACTGTTCAGTTTTACATGTCTGTATCACACACACTGAAAGTGTTAAACTTTTATTTATGCTGCCTTTCCTGTATTCTGTCTCCTTTTTTGCCTCCCTTATTTCAAGTGACGGTTTGGTGAAAACTTTCATTTGCACACTTTACCCTAAAAGGTCATGTTTGACGCTAGCTAAGGTCAGCAAGTAATAGAAGTTTGCATCTCAACAGTCAGCAACAATTTGCATACCTAAATCAAATGTGGCATTGTATTCTTTATTTCATTGCAATTTACATTACATTGTCTTTCAGTGTAGAAACCATGGAAGCAAGTTTAACTGAGATCACAGTTCAGTATAGTGTTAGGTAACATTTACAGCATTTAGCATCCAGAGAGACTTCCATGTCCTAATTACAGGGACAGTCCTCCTGGAGCAACTCCGGGTTAAGGGTCTTGCTCAGGGACCCAGAGGTGGGATTCAAACCTGGGATCTCTTGAGCCATAAGCAAGTATCCTACCACTAGACCACCACCACCCTTAGTGGTAAGTGGCTGCTCAGCTACATTAGGGATAAAGGAAAGTTAGTGTGAAATTAAATGTTCACCGGCCCGTCACTATAAATAAGGTTGTTTTAAATTGACGTGTTCATGCTGACCTTTCATGGCTTTTCTGTGGGCCAGGTTTGGGTCCTCTTCGAGGGCAAGGTTGGATCCCTTGACACTGCATAACAGCTTGTACAGAGAGCTTCCTAATACACAGCGGCCTTAATCTGGAGGAGATACCAACGCATGTGATACGTTTTAAATCTCAATGGGGAATTAAAGGAGCAGGGCCTAAAAGAATAGAGTTCATTTCTTCACCTGCCCCTGAGTCTTTGACCACAGTATTGTCTCCTGATCTGGACATCTGGTTTTTGATCACAGTTGGGAGCTTGTGTTAACACAGCCTGTGACATAAAATTGTAGGTATTATGTACACATTTATAAATTCTCCACATACATTTACCAGACACTCTTATCCAGAGCGGATTCCATGTCCTCATTACAGGGAGGTTCCCCCTGTAGCATCTCAGGGTTAAGAGTCTTGGTCAGGGACCCAGTGGTGGAAGTGCCAGAGGTGGGATTCAAACCTGGGACCTCTTGAGCCATAGGTCCATAGGCAAGTACCCTACCACAAGACCACCACCACCACCCACATGCAGTAAAGAAATGTGGAGACTTTCTATACAGTATGAATATTTACCTCTAATAATGTAAATAATAAATAGTCATTTTCTGCCACTTGTCCCAAGCAGGTGGGTGCTGGAGTCCAACCCTGGACAGGTCACCAGCCCATCACAGGAAGGACCGGGACGGGTACGGCACCTTGCTCAATGGTACCTCAGGGCAACCTCTCGGGAAGGGGTTTAAACCCCCAGTCCTCCAATCATGTGGCCAGCGCCCTAACCACTAGGCCACCGCTGCCCATAATAAATAGTCACTGCTATATATTTAAAATTTTATGACAAAATAACCAATAGAAATAGATCAGTTACTAGAAAGTTACTTTGTAACTTTATCACATGAACTGAAGGTTACCTTTGTGGACAGTGGAGATCCTGACTGGCTATTCCTGACACTGTGGATTAGGGGCTTGGCTTGGACTGGTCTTGGCGCTAAGCCAATCAAGTGACTGGCAGATGGCAGTGGTTTATATCTGCTGCTGTGATTCTGACTAGGGACACAAATACATTTTTAAAACATGTGTATCTATTATGTTTTATTTAGATGTTCATAAGGACAGCCCCATGATAAAATGTCTGAACTAAACCAGAATAAAGGCCGATTTTAATAAAGAACTATAATGGAGTGTGCTTTGACCTGGCAGGTAGTGCAGTCTGCTGGTAAATCTGGCTGTCAGTAGGAGACGGTCCGCATACGCTAACTGTAGTGACCTAGAATCAGAATAATGAATCAAATAGAATGGCCGAGAGGTATAAGGCACCAGACTCGAGGGCGCAGCCTTCCTTAGTCGTTGAGGGTTTTGGTCTCCATAAGAAGGACGGGGTTTAAATCCTGCTTGTGACAAACCTTTAGGGCAGCAGCGGTGGCCTAGTGGTTAGGGACTTGCCCCCGATCAGAAGATTGTGGGTTCGATTCCCTCACCAGTAGGTTGCCCTGAGGTACCCTTGAGCAAGGTACTGTGCCCATCACCACTCCCCGGGCGCTTTCAATAGCTGCCCCCTGCTGCACGTGTGTGTATGGGTGAAACCCAGAGGTTCAGTTTCGTTGTGCTGCATTTCACAATAGTCACTTTCACTTATCAAATCCAACGTGCCACTACAGTGAGTCTGAGTCTGAGAAAGATCAGTGTTCAGCTGCTTCTCTTCCTCTTCTGCTGATCAGGACAACTGCATCCTAATGTCAAGTCCAAGGGCATGTCTCAGTTACAGCACAGCGTCAGTTGTCCCGTTCATTTCACACCTCCTTTTGGAAAGGTTTCTGGATTACCACCATCAAGAATGACAAAATGATTTCAAACAAACAAACAAAACGTTATCTAATATTTATCACTATGATCTTCAGCAGGTTGGTCAATATATATATATATATATATGTGTGTGTGTGTGTATACGTTCCTACTGGGAACATATAATCCGTTCACCCATTCTGATTCAGTTTCAGTTAATTCAGTCACAGTCAGGAAGACAGGCAGTCTTTTCTGAACTGAACTGTCTCAGATCCTCACCACTGTAAAGGCACTAACACACAGCGAGGCTTCGAGTCAGCAGCCTTCGGTTTGGGACGCGGCCGTTCGGGGAGCTCCGGCAGGGGGGACTGTGTTCCGCCCACGCCGCTGCAGTGTTTTCACGTGTCGTCACATCCGGTAGTCCAGACGGCGAGGTGTTCTCGCCGAGCGGGGCTCGTCGGCTGATCTGGAACGAGTCCCAGCAGCTCTCACCCTGTCCATAAAGTGACCGACTCTCGGGACATGGGGGAGGACAGTCTGTCTGAGCGGATGGTTCCTCGGACTGTGTGTTTAAAGGGAGCGGAACAAGCCCGCGGTCGGTCTCAGGCTAAGTCCATGTAGCCAGGCGGAAAAAACGGTTAAAGCTGACTGACCGGTAACGTGCTCTTTCTTTTCGTCCGATATATTTGGCGTCAAGACGCCAGTGCGGTGTGCTGTCACGTTTAAACTGATAATAAACCACAGGTTTAACATTACAGCCTTACATGATTTCCCAGTGATCTCACTTCCGCTCTGGGCAGTTTGTGAAAGTGAAAGTGAAAGTGGTTGCAATTGTGATGAGAGCACAGCAAAAACCACAACAAAATGCCTCCCTGCCTTTAACCCATCACACACACACACACAGAGCAGTGGACAGCCCGGGGAGTAGGGTTGTGGACTGTACCTTAAAGGTAATCTACTACGACTCGAACCCACAACCTTCCAACCACGCTACAAGAACTTAAACACTAGGCCACCACTGCCCTAAGGTCAATAACACAGTACAGTGGGCACCTGCACATCTAGTGCTCTGGGTGCCGTGCTCTGGACCTTAAAGAGTAACCTACTGGGCTGGGACTCGAACACAACCTCCCAACCAGTAAGCCTCCACTGCCCCTGGAGTCAGCCACAGTTGTATTATCTTGTTGTAACATCCCTTGGCCCAAAACATTTCTCTAGTTTTTGATTTCTTTTCTAGTTGTCATTCTAGATAGTGAAAGTGACTATATTGTCATTGTGAAAACAAAAACAAAGCACATGGTGAACCACAACACAATGCTTTTCTGCATTTAACACCCACACCTTGCTCAAGCCTTAATAATCACTAGGCCTTCGCTGTCCCAAACCAAAAGATTTCAGAAGTAGCCATGCTCGTCATCTTTTACATCAATCCAGATTGAACATTTCTAGTCATTGGTGTTTAAAATACAGCTTCATGAACCAAATGTCTTTTGACAGATGATGGGCGCAGATAGCAGTCCAGCCGCCCCACCGGCTGTCCCATGGAGGAAGGTTCTATACGAGCGGCAGCCCTATCCCGACAACTATGTAGACCGCCGATTTTTGGAGGAGCTGCGGCGCAACATCGGTGTCCGCCAGTATCGCTACTGGATGGTGGTGCGGGAAGCAGGCCTTGTGGCTCAGCAAGTCTCTTGTGTTGCCGTGTTCCTCACCTTGTGGTCCTACATGGTTCGAGGAGACTTGGGTCCAGCTGACCTGCTCTGGGCCTGCCTCGGATCTGCCTTGGTGGGCTATGGACTGTATGAGGCTTTAGGAGGAGTTGGCAGAGGGCGAACTCGCATGGCTGACCTGCAGAGTGCTGCCATCTTCTTGGCCTTTACCTTTGGCTTCTCGCCTGTTCTGAAGACACTGACCGAGTCTGTGAGCTCAGACACTGTTTACGCCATGTCGGCCATGATGCTGCTGGCCCACCTAGTGTCCTTCCCATATACCCAGCCCAGCCCCCCAGGCAGCCTGTCCTTGAATGCAGCACTGTTTGGCTCAGTGTGCTTGGCCTCACGCTTGCCTGGGGCCTTGCACACTTTCGCAATGTTGAGTTGTGCTCTGCTAGTGTTTGCTCTGTGGCCCTGTCTGCTCCATTGCCTCAGGGAACGCGAAGAATGGAGCTTCCCCTGCGCCGCAGCCCTGGTGTGCGTGGCCGGGGTCGGAGGACTGGCGAGCGTTTGGCCTGGAGGAGCTCTTCTCTTACTATTAACTTTGTTAGTGCTCACACTAGCCTGTCCACTGCTGTTGGTGCAATTACAGAGACACAAGGACAACATCCACGGTCCATGGGACGAGGCTGAGATCAGAGAGGACTTGTCTCGCTTCCTGAGCTGACATAAATACTCAAGTCAGAGTATAGACCACTTTATTAACAAAATTTTAATTGTAACGGTTGCAGGTTGTTTAAAGAACAACTCTTACACAAATGCTCAGGGGAATCACAGCACAATCACTAATTCTACTCTAGACATAACTGTGTTAATTGATTTAAGCTTTTACACATGACTGAACAAAATGAGGAGGCAGCACGGTGGCGCAGTGGGTGGCGCTGTTGCTTCACAGCAGGAAGGTACCGGGTTCGATTCCCAGGGGGGATGGACCGGATCCTTTCTGTGTGGAGTTTGCATGATATTGCCAAAGACAGGTGGATGTTAAATTGAGTGTTGTCTATCATGGGACGGACTGGTGACCTGTCCAAAATGTATCCGCGCCTTTCACCCTGTGAGAGCTGGGATAGGTTCCAGCACCCCCTGCGACCCTAATTAGGACAAGCAGCTATAAACATGAGTGAATAAACTGGAACAGTATTTTTTAAATATATTAACAGTTACTTGGTGTTTTCTAAATACTTTTATAAGTTTTTATTTATTGTATGTGAAATAAACATCAAGTAGACCCCATGTCATCAAAAAGATTTTCTTGCGTTTTCAAATAAAGTAGTTTGTATTATGTGAACACTGTTAAAGTGTACAAAATATCATCGCTACCTAGTAAGTTTCAAAATCTCACTGTTTTTAGTCATCATGGTTGTAATGTCACACTCAGTAACATTTACATGTTTACAGAAATATTGCTGCCCATTGACATTGAGCTGATTATGTTGTTAATGTATAAAGTCGGCAGAAGGGTCTTTGGAGGTTGAGGTGGGGGGAAAGGCCAACCACTGCATGCACATTTATTGGCTGTCTACGTGCAAATGTGTATTTTTCATGCATTCCTAATGACTGAAACCTGAAAATAATTTTTTGGTATGTTTTACCCTGGACTAGCTATTTATGTCTTGCCAGACTCTCACGATTCATTATTAAAACTGTAACAAGAAGTCAGACACCAGCTTTTCCTAACACTCCTTTCCTTTGGCCATTCTTCCATGAACCTGAAACTGGTTTTGCCGTATCAAATACCAGAGGAACCAAAAGAAGCCAGTCTTAACACAAGCCAAAGCAGCTTCCTGAAGAGGACACGTGGGTATACTACTTCTATATATATAAGTGTGTGTTTGTGTGTGCGCGCGTGCGCACGCTCACTTTCGCAGATCTTCAGAGCAACAACATTGAATTCTGATTATACTTGACATTTCGTTTGGCTTATTATATTGATGTATTAATAATAAAATGCAGATACAACTGGTAAAAAGCTGGACCTGTGTGGGAATGATGATTGGCTATCAGGAGTAACTGGTGGGAAATCCATCCATAATTAGCACCAAAATTGGTGATATTGAAACATTTCATTCATCTTGCCCCATTACTACTGGTTCTCTCTGTTCCTCCTCCATGGTCCTCCAGGGTAAAGGAGGAGCAGTAGGAAGGAAAGTGGAGGACAGGGTCAGTGGTAAAAGTTTGTAGATGCTGCACAAGTTTCTGCTTTGTAATCAAGTTGGATGTGTAGGTGGTGAAACTGTCCACCAGAGGGCAGTCGTACCTTCACTTCGCCTTTGCGGGGCCGCTTCCGGAGGGTCGTTGTGTTCAGAGCCTGCTGGGGCCGCTCTTGGGACTGCATTCTGTCGGTTGCCAGCCTGCATAAATTGTTTCTGCTTAAAATTAGAAAAAAAAGCAACTTTTTTGATCAAGCGTTTGCTCATCGACTCCAACAACGTCATAAAACCGTCACAAAGAGATGAAAGGGCAACGTCAGAGTGCAATGGGCCAATCAAACATTGAACCTTGGACTAAAAACGATTGGTTGACATCTTGGTTAATGTTATTATATCTCAGTGTAAAAACACATTATCATAGGAGGACACGATTCCTGTAGTTCGCAAACAATTTTATTTGATGCCTGCTAATATATTGTGGCTCTGGTAGTATTTCAGCACATTATAAACACACATGGCTGTATTCATAAAAAGGAAATATCAGAATATATTAACATTTTCAATTATTTCCCCTATAACCAAATTATTAAATCAAACCATTTTCTCTCCCCAAGGCATAAACTGAATTACACTTAAAGCATCTATCCCGTTGTAGAGACATGTACAGAACAAGAGCTTCACTCGCAGGTAGAGTAAAAACAACACAATACTGCATAATATTGCCCACCCATTCCCACATCTGGAGGAAAGACTTAAGTTCATTTTAGTCCATTGCAAATTGACTATAACCACAGATCTAAGATCTTGTCTACCACCTCTAAAGCCACACCAAAGGCAAGTGGAGAAGAATGTGGGCCATTGGCAAAAGCTTGAGGAAAATGCAATCAGTTGGTGCTTTTTGTCCTTTTGTGGTTGGACTTTTCTTGGACACAGGCCTTGTGTCACTACGTGGGTGTCAGTGTGGCTGTCGTGAAGGCACTGCTGGCGGCTGCCTCCTGAAATATAAACAAACACACACATATACCGTCTCTGAGTGTTCGGAGCTTTTCCATATCCATTCAGTGAAATCAAAACGAAAACAGCTGTTTCAGTGTTTACATGTTTGTGAAATAAAGTCTACACCATTTACTGTACTTTCGGAATCAGTGACAGAGTTAACTGCAAACCTAGTGTTACATTTTAGCTCTACAAGGTTTGCTTCCATAAGACTCAAGATATTTCCAGATGCAGGCTTCTGACTGGCTTGCCAAAACTAATTTAATAGCAAAACCTCTCCTGTAAGAAGTTTCAGCATTTGATGACAGACCATATAACTGTTTTTAATTTTGCAATTCTTTCCTTTTCACCTTGTGTCTGGAAAAAGACTGTCATAGAAATATTGTTACCCATCAATAACTACTCCATCAGGACTATGAGGATAAATTGGCATGAGCTGCCACAAGTTGCTTAATGTAGTGTTGTAGGATGTCTGCAAGTGTAACTAAAGGCCGGTATGTATGTGTGTGTGTGTGTTTGTGTGTGTGTGCAAGATTGTATTTGTATGAGAAGGGTTCTGTGTGTAGAGAGGGGGGTGGCAGCGTTCCTGCAGCGCGGGTCCAGGAAAGATCCCTGCGGAGGTTCAGGAATCTCACTCTCTAATGGAGCTGGCAGAGGGGGAGTAGCTTTTTGGGATGGGAACGCAGAGAAAGTGGAGAGCAGCTTTTATTTTTCCTAATCTGTGGTGAGCGTCGGACAACTGAAAGAAAAGGAGATGATGGAAAAAAAAGCAAAACAAGATCTGTTGAAAGTATGCAGCCTGGAAATACCAGAGTTTTATTGTAGGAGAGAAATATCATACAAGGGCTATTTAATCTAATTTAGTGTGTAAAATACGGATAACTAAAGAAAAACAGTGGGGAGAGGAGACTTTTTGTAGATCTTATCCCTTGTGTATTAATGGTCAATAAAGGAACAGTACAGCAGTTCTGGCCAAAATGTATTCTCTAAAATACATTCAAGCCGAGAGTAGGGATAGATTTGTGGCATTGTACAGCAAAATAGTATCTAAAGAAAACATATTTTATCAAAAATAACATCATAATACTGTAAAGAATTGACATCTTTCTTTATAATGCACAATTTCACATTTATTTAAGCTGATATAAAAAAATCACCAAAAAAAAACAAATTTGTTTTGCTCTAACAAGCTTTTAAAGACCTTTTAAATTTACATCAGATGTCTCTTTTACAAAACATTGCTATTGAAAGAATCTTCCACTGGAAGGTTCATATTGAATCGAAAGTGGTTCTTCTGAGGCCTTGCGCAAAGGACCCACAGGACTGTACATTTAAAAAAGTATTTAATAGGGTCTAATAAGAATGCTGCTTCTAGATCAGTCCTGGTTCAAGCAACATAATACAAACAGTAATGCAAAATTAATGCTTAAGGGGCTCAGCAAAATCTTAATTCCAAACTTATTTCCAAATTTATTTGAACCGTGAAAGCATGGACCAGGTGAAAGAAGATCTTCAAGACAGAGGCTACTTGTTGGACAAGCGCAAATTAAGAAAGGTTTTTAAAAGACAATAAATGGTGGAAAGAGCGAATATGAGGAATGGAGGGAAAGGATTTTGAATGGATTTTGTGCTGTTTAAAGGGGGGAGGTGTTGGATGCGAAAGAAAAAGCAGGAGAAAAAGGGTGGAGGTCCTAACTGGCCCATTTCTGAACGCTGAGTAAATGAAGCATAAAGGAAATGAAGGAGAGCCAAAGCAAAGAAGGGAGCAAGAAAAAGAAAGATAGAGACAAACTAAAAAGGGTATATCATGATCAGGAGAAACTGGAGTGTACAGTGAGGGAAACAAGCGCAAATGGAGAAGCAGCATATGATGAGGAAAAGACTTGTGGAAAGAACAAATGACAAGGCTGACAAATATGATTTCAGTCTCCCCAGTCTGTAAGGCAGTTCAGACACAGCGAGCTGGTTCACTGGAAATCATCAAATGCCTCTATTGCACTAACTCACAATATGAGCTATTCTTCTGCTTTATTGGCTTTCTCCTAATCATGAAACATATCAAAAAACCACATAAAACAATCAAATAACTGTACGAAACATGAGAAGTGTTTATTTACTGCCTTTGCTGACTAGGCTCCAGCATCCAACGAACAAGGGAGAGCAAGAGACAGGGGGTGGAGACAGTCTGTACTGAATGCTGGGGGAAAGAATATGAAAAACACATTTTCCAGTAGACCCCCACCCAGCTCAAGTAACCTCTGCTCTCACAGAGGCGGCATCTTAATTCAAATCAATGTGTGCATGCATGGGCATTCGCATGCATTTCTTTTCTGCTCCTTTGATTTATAGTCAGAAATGTTTTTATGTGCAAAGCATCTGCTAATACAAGGCTGGGACCAATCATTTTAGGAACAATGTATAATATGCAACCATAGGCAGAGAGCCTCATATTTCAGCATCATGTCACAGACTTCAGTGTCATAAGGAAAACACCAAGGTGCATCAATGAAACAGTCCCTCGCAAAAGAAGCAGAGGAAACTTTTACTCAGAGATGTGGCAGCACCATGACTTATCTAAGCAATGGAGAAAGACAGCTCTACAAGCAGAACTAGACTAAATGTGCTATCATAAATCATATTACTACCATAAAATTCCTATTGTAACTATAATAATGGTATGGTGTAATATTACTCAAGCTATTCTAACCAAATTGTATCAAGTGGTTAAAAGCCTCAGACATTCTACGTTCTCAGGCACACAACTTATACAGTCCAATCCCACTATAGGGAGTAAAACTCAGTAGCCCAGGCCCTATAGAATGTATTATATATCAAACAGGGGGCAATTTGGGATCCTGCCAGTGTTTAGTCATAGGGGCCCTAACTGTTAACATACTGAGTCTAATTCAGTTCAAGCCCACCTGATTCTACTTGTCCTCGAACCATCAGGCCTTGATTAGTTTATTCAGGTGTACTGTGAAGGGATGAAGTGAATGTGCGGATGACTAAAGCTGTTTCTCAAAAAGCATTTAAAACACTCCTGTGAGCTAACCATGATGACGGGTATAATTCCAAGGCAGAATGCAGAAAGTGGAAAGTTCCTGGATCCATGCTTAAATTAGACCTACCCAAGCAAGCAAAATTAAGAAAGAAAAAAAAATTAAGCAAAGGGGTTCCACAGAACCTCCACTACACTTCACAAAGCCATAAATCTCAGTTGATGACACATTGAAACTATTTTCAAACAAAGTGGTTACAAATAGATTACAAAATAATTGTTTATTTCACATCATTTTCTTTATATTTTCACTTGAAACATATATAAAACAATTCTAAAAAAGAAAACTAAATATAACAAAAATTTTATGACTAGTATATAAATAACTTACGTTAAAAATTACCTTAAAAAACCCCCAGAAACACCTGCCTATTCAGAGTTGAGCAATATTTTCACCTGTGGCGAAGGCCCCTTGGCCTGATTGGAGAGCTATAGGTAGAGCTACTGGACTACCTCCACTACACTAACTGTTTTGTGCCAATTATTTTATTTTTATAATCGCTGAAATTTATAATCGTTGATTAATTGAATTGATTATTGAACTTAGCATTCTCTGCCCCTTACATACTACTGACCAGTGTTTTATGTTTCAGCTTTGACCTCCTGCAGAACCATTAAGGAAGGCGGACAGCAGTCTCAGTAGTTAATTACCTGGGAATGCTAGGGGCGACTCGGTTGGGGCGTCCTGGAGCATTAGTGGAGTCTGTGTGGTTGGAGACAGTAAGGGCAGATGGACCAGAACGAGTGAGGGGAGGTGGGGCAGGAGGAGCAGGCCCACGAGAAGGAGCTCCAGGAGCAGATGATGTTCTCTTTGGAGCACTGTAACCTAGAGGAGATCTGAAGGGTGAAAGGATGATAAACATAAATAATGATTTAAATCAGGTGTGTTAAATCAGGAGCTGGGAGAGCCATCATTGCCCATAACTCATGAATTACAATTAACATGTTAGAACTCTCAAGGACTTCTACTGTTTCATTATATTTTTATATAGCAATGGAGTCATTATCTGGAGAGATTTTATTAACCACATTAACTATTTGATGTCAATACTATTATATTATTACAAAATATTATTTGTTACTTCAAATGATAGTCAGCTGTAAATGCCAAAATCCACTGACTCCAACCTGCATTGCACTGGTTTAACTGCAACCTACCTGCGGTTTATGGTGCTGTCCTGTAGCCAGGAGTTGTCTACGGGTGGTGGTAGTGGGGTGGAGATGGTAGAGGTCGAGATATCAGTTATAATGGCCAATGCCTCTTTCAGCGCTGCGTGTGTGCGCAGCACTTCCTGCCTGTGCAGGGCCTGCTCTGGAGATTCATCCATTAGAGCCGACTGATCTCCTGAAGAGTATAGTTGAGCCAGCAGCTCTGAGTGGATATACTCCTTCACCTGCAAAGAGTACAGAAGAGAGAAAAAGAAAAAAAACGAGAAAAAAAACACAAAAAAGAGGGAAACTATTAAAGCATGAATGAAGATTCACAGGGATAACTGAAGGAAAACAACTTCTTATGAATAAAGAAGTTTATGGTAGAGGGACAGCCCTAAATTTCATTAAACAGTCTATTGCAGTAGTTCACAGTCCTGCTCCTGCTCCCTTGGTGTACATATCTGACCCTACTAATCTCCTCTTTAACAAACCCCTCTTAATTTAAAGTGGCTGCAAGGAAAAGTCCAAGTGCTCTTAAACCTACTTTGCTTTGTGCACACTCAAAAAACTCTTCATAAGAAGTCATTAGAAGGTGTGAACACTCCACCCACATGTAGTTGTGCAGGAAACAAATACACAAAAGCAGATAAAAAATCACACAAAATCTCAGACTGCTTTCAGGGGAACTATAACAGTTTGTTACATTATTGTTGTTTGCACCAAATGATGAAAGTTAATTTGAAAGCATTGGCAGTGTTTCTGACAACAGATAAACAAAAGATTAACACTGAAGCACTGCATTTGATCATAATATACTTTTGTATATTTTTAGAAATCTCCATGTTAATAAGTATGATAATATTTTAATGAGTAGTTTGCTTATTCAGAATATGTAATAGTGAAATATTACACAAACCATGCATTATCATAAGTAGGGCTGCAACATATAATTGATTGTAACTGATTATTAAAATTGACCAATCTACTAATCAATTAGTTGGTTACATCATGACATAAACATGTTGCTCAGGCAGATTTATCACAATGCAGATCATCATATTGCACAGCCATATTTCTTACAATTAGCAAACTTATCTAATGTGTCTAATAAAGCAGACAGTAAACAGACAGGTTTTAAGAACTCCAGTAGCATGACCATGAGTGAACCACTCAGAATAACATACACACATGTCACATGTCACAGTCACATATGGAATTTAGTGATCCATCACACAAGTAACACCTGCTGACTTCTGTGGTGGTCTTAAAAATGAATGGGATAAAGGGATTAATGACAGAGAAAAATTTTACTGCAGCCTGTAATTGTCAGCTACACAGAGCATCTAAATGGTAAGTGAAGCTGATAAAATGGATATGTGTGAGTAATCTGCATTTCAGGAATAAAAAATAAATAAATAAATAAACATATTTTTACATTTTTTTATTTTTTTAAATCACTAAAAAAAAAAAAAAAAAAAAAAAATATATATATATATATATATATAGAAGGAACAGAAGTGGTAGCCTCAGTAGATTTGAGGCGTTGGCACATGATCGGATCGGACATGAACCCCTTTCAATGGTTGCCCTGAGGTGCACAGGCAAGGTGCCGTCCGTCCAGCTCCTCCTACGATGGGCTGGCGCCTGTCAGGTCAAATCCCCATCCATAGCCCTGTGCTGGATTGGGCATGCTTTCCCCAACGACCCGTTTGGGACAAGCGGCAGATAATGGATGGATGGATATATATAAATATATAAAACATTTTTTCCACACTAACTAAGGTGAACCTGTGAGCATCAAAAGTAAATGACTGCTCTTTGTGCACCAAATTCCTGGCTAGTCAACATACATGCCACTCTTTCTATTTGAAATCATCAATAAAAAGGACTATGATCAAGAACCACTGGAATACTGATTGACAGCACTCAAAATAAATGTTAAATATTGAAAATTAGACAAAAGGAGGAAGGTATAATCAAACTGACATTGTTAATCATCAGGTGCATTATGGTTTTGGGCATCAGGTCTCGTATGCTCTTGTAGACAATGCTCATGTAGGAATCGACCAGGTTGCGGATGGTCTCCACCTGCCTCTCCAGCTGAGGGTCCATGGAAAAGTTCTCAGTCTGCCCCAAACTCTCGCCATCCACCACCTGGTGAAGGAGAGGCATGAGGGAGAGAAAGGGAAGAGGAGACATACATGAATGTGAGGACATGGAATAATGGAGATGTGATGAAAGTTACAAGAGATGAGAGGATAGAGAAAGAGAGCAAGAATGAGAGAGTGAATTGTAGAATGGTAGAACAAAAGACAGTAGCTGAAGTTTAACTGTATTAAAACACAGAAAGCAAAAGAGAAAAAGAGAAGAAATACGTTTAAACATCCCATGATGGAGGTGTGGTGGACTTGTGTCAAAACATATTATGGGGAAAACAGACAGAACTCTGACATCAGTCAGCATGTTCCACCAAATCAGAGGGGAAGCACAACAAAAAAATGAATGAGAAAAAGCGATAAATAGAGAGAGAGGGGGAGAAAGAGAGTAAATGGAGATGGGGCTGATTAGAAACAGAGATTGCCGCCCCTCCTCCACTCCTCAACATAGTGACACAAGAGCTGAGGAATGCAGGCAGCCTGCTGATGGTGGAACAGCCGGGAAAGAGCTTGGAGGTAACTGGCCAAGCAGCAGAGCAGGGGACAGAACCACACACCCTCAAAGGGAGGACACATGTACAGAGAGCTTAAAAATTTGAGTGAAGAAACCTTCATACTGAGAGAAAACACATGAAATAAACCTAAAACCAGAACCCAACTCTTCTTTAAAATTAAAAGAAGGGAAAACCTAAAAGTATCATTATTGTGATCTGTTTGTATTTGTAGGTAAGCAAGATTAAATGCAATAAAAAATAGACTAAAGAACTATATAACAGACTCGTCTTAATTTCCCGAGAAGTCCTTCTGACAATTATCATATCTAAGCTTGTCAGCAGCAGCTGAGGCAATGGCTTCTGCAGACCAGATGGATTCACATATAACTTTTTGTCGAAATGCTTTCCACAATAATATTTGGGAATACTCATACTCATTACTTATTAGGGGCAGTGGTGGTCTAGTGGTTTGGGAGTTGCCCCTAATCGGAAGATTGTGGGTTTGATTCCCTCACCAGTAGGTCGCCCTGAGGTACCCGCTTGAGCAAGGTACTGTCCCGTCCCCACTGCTCCCGGGCGCTTTCAATAGCTGCCCCCCTGCTGCAGTGTGTGTGGTAGAAGCATGAAGAGTTGAATTTCATTGTTGTGCTGTGCTGTGTTTCTGGCCAGTGAGGTTGTCACTTTCACTTTCACCTGCTGTTGCTCTCCCTGGACTTTGTTGACAAAAAGGGAGAGCTGTTCACTCCTATGGAAATCATTGAGATAAACTACACAGAATAATGTATTATTTTAATAGTAATCATCAACACTGCACAAGTTTTCAGACCTTGCATTTTTTCCCCTCATTTTGTAATGTTTGGGACCCCTATTCTTACAATGCATTGCTTGTTTCTCATCAGTCTATACACAAAAGTGTTTTTGAGTGTTTTTAAGTTCTTCAACTTTATTGGGCCTCAATGACAGCCTCAGGTTATTTTGGGAATGAGCCCACATGCTTAGCACACAGTTCTTTTGGATTTACCTCCTAATTTTCGTTTTCAGGTCTCTCCAAGGATATACAAGTTCGGACCAGACTCTGACTAGGTAACCAGGACTTTTTCAGTGAGTTTCCCCACGGCTTCTGTGTTTTCTTGGGGTATACGTTGGGTCGTTGTCTTTTAGGCAGCCTGAGTTACAAGCACTCTTACAAAGGTTTCTTGATAGGGCAAGTCCCTCAGTGGGAACTGGGAATTTTGCCAAACTAGTTCAGTCTTTGTTTTATCACACCAAAAGATTTGCTTTTTCATGGTGTTTACTTCATTAGATCTGAGTCATGACGCAATCCTATATTGAAGCTCTATGGACAAATCTCTCATGGCCTGGTTACACAATTGACTATTAGACCTAGCTAGGCAAGCATGCCTTTCTAATATTGTCCAATAAATTCAATAAAGCACCTATGGACTCTCATAAGCATCTCAAGCACTTTAGATTAATCCTTTGGATTGAAGGATAACCCTACCATGCAATTCTGCAAGGCACAGTTTAAACATGCCATATTAAACTGACTTTTACCAGTTTGTTAAGGAATAAAAAGGATGATGTGGTAGATAAACAATGTAGAATAAAATACCCTTTAATCCTCAGTTCATACAGCCAATATACTAATTTTCCATTTCCATTTCATTTCATTTCATTGCTTTTGCAGATATCGATTTTTTAACGTACAGCAGTTTAGTACTTAGGCCTTTTGTGCAATCAGTATCAGCAAGGCTATAAACAGTTAGAGGTGGAAAATGAGTAAGGCACAACAATCACAGCATCTACAATTTTGTGGTTTGTAAGAAGAAAAAAAAAACAAAACAATTCATATTGTGCCGCTATGGGCAGAATAAAATAAAACTGACTTTCCTGGAGTGCATGCCAGTAGCTGTCAGCAGTGTCTCCTCCAGCAAACTGGGTGGGTTTTAGTATTTTAATGTGCACTGTATTACTGTAGTATCTACAAAAATTTAGACCAAGAGTTGGTTTCTTGCATCAGGGAAAAATGTATTTGGGACATCCCTATTGCAGGGTGCGGAGAGGGATTCTTACTGAAGTTTTTTCAGGGTAGACTCCAGCACGCAGTAGAGAAGCCTTCCAGCTGTCCACCTCCTCCTGCGTGTCACATGCCAGCTCCAGATGCCTATAGTCCTTATACACGTTCCTACAGCAACAGAAAACAAGCAGTGAGACTGTGACTATGCCTGCAAAACAAACTGGAAAATGATCACACAGCCGCACAACCATCATACAATACATCTTAGCAGGTAGCACAATATACACTCCTCCTTTTCTACCTATTAGGAGTCAATTCAGCCTCGATTCTCTTCTACTCACCTTGTATTCTTTAATATTAACATACAAAACTGCCACCGTATCCTAGGATCTGTCGGTGATACCCTGTGATACCCAGTGATAACTATACCCTGATCCTTACTGAAAGTAAGGAATGCACTAAAATAAATACATTGCCTGAGGTTGCACCAATACAAATAACAGATAAACATTTTACTGCATTAAAACAACTTCACATTTAAAACATTATAACTGCCAAAACCACGGTAACATGGTAAGCAATGTCACAGGCACTTACAGCCACAACCACAAATATTTTATGAAGCATAATTTATTTTTATGTTTTAAAGCACTAATTTTTTGTACAGTGAAGTGTATTTTTCTTTTTATTTCTGCCCAATTTCTGCCCAGTTTATTCATGCTCAATTCCAGTATCTAAGCCTCTCCTACCAGAAGATGGGAGAGGATGAAGGCTAGCATGTGCTTCCTCCAAGAGAGGAGAAGCTGTATCTTTCTGAACTGTGGTAAAAGCAAAGTCATTAGAGGTTAAGTTAAACCTAGAGAACATCCACACAGGCCAGCAATGAATTGAGTGAAGGGAAAAGAGAGAGAATCGTATTACACCATCCAGAGAGTGAGGTCAGTTATGCCCTTTCAGACTCCCTAGCACAGATGGATGTGGCATCGCTTGGGAGAGATCAGCCCATGATTGGAACAACACTCAGTTACTTCTGTTATGAGCACAAGTGTTTTTTTTTTTTTTTAAGGGACCTATTGTGCCTTTTGTATACTGTGTTACATAGGTTCTTGTACACTGAAACAGTGCTCAGTGTTTAAAGTTGCAGTGTTCAAAGTAATTTTAATCAGAGAACTTTACTGAGAAAAAAATTGTTTATCTCCATTGCCTGATCTACTGCAATGGCAATGCGCCCTGTAGTTTTTGAACATGATGATGTCATAGTTTACCCTAGCTGGATTGCAGAAAAAGCTTTAGACAGGCTGGGCTGCAAACTAATAATGCTGAATTTGCTAACCTGTGAGCAACCTGTGGCATTTTCTTTTTTTTTCCAAGTTTATAAGAGATTACATGTGAATATGTGGGCTGCTTTTATAGAGTAGTGTTCTTTTAAGGAAGTGGTGTGTGGTGTTATCCAAATTACTATATTTAAGTGAAACACCCAAAACTACTGACTTCAGAATAAATATTTTCAAGCAAAAATGGGAGCTAGAAATTATCATTGGTAATTTTCCATGTAATTTTAGCTAACTTTATATTGTGCACATACAGTGTTACCCATTTACCCACATTTCACTCCTTAGTCGGCTAGCCTATCTCTTGTTCTCTCTGGTTTTGCTCTGAGACTGTGGAATCTAGGTCAACTCCTCCATCACAATTTACATTCCCGCTAATGACTGTGTTGTTTCTCTCTTCTTTTTGTCCTCTTCTCTCTTTTTTCCCCTGTTTCTATACCCTGTTGTTTGGCTTTGTTGTGCCCATGGGGCATGAGGCTATAGGGCTGCTCTATAACTAGTCTTAGCTTCATACCAATATTGTAAGTTAAAAATTATCCGAGTTAACATCAAGAACAGACACCTCACAACAGTAAGGACACACTACAAATTTTACAAACCTTACCATCCTCCACTCTCAATCAGGACCAAAAGTGTAAATATCACATGTAAATATGCTGCCACATGGTCACACTAACACACGAAAGGACTCCAAAAAAAACACACACCACAAAACCACATTTCCACAGCCTCCAGACTCATAAAAACGCCTACAGAACATTGTTTTAGCAAACTCTATTATGACTCAGTGGTACGCAGGCCTAATTGGCTATTACTTCAATCACAGTAGCCTTTAAAGCTGTGTACACAGCTTGGTTGTAACTTCTATCATAACAACAAATGCTAATATTCCCTCACTGATAATCCTAAGCATTTCTACCAATTTACCACAACAGTGAGCACTATGCACTGTACAATGACCTTTCAGCAAATAGGAGGGGTTACCGGAACCTAAAAATATACCTTATGTGTTACTATGTGCAAAAACAACAAAACAGCCCTTGATTAGTCAAGGAAAATATTTTGCAGCGTTTCCGGAGCACACTGGTTTTTCTGAAGCAAAGGCTGAAACATGTGCTTTCCTGAACACAACCAAAGCTCTACAGGGCAGCGTGCCATCACTTATAAAAGCCAAATGATCTCACACACACACACACACGCACGCTCCCACACACACGCACACACACACACCCTTTTCTCACACCAGTGTCATAAAGCTGGAGGAAAAGAATCCTCACTTAATCAAAATACTGATTTGAGTTTGTTTTCACTGACTTAGTAATGCTGCAGATGTTTGGAGAAAATGTGACTTTTGTTATGCTTCTGCTTTGTTATGGATCTGTGTGTCTAAGTGTGTGTGTTTTTGTGTGGACGTCTATGCTTCCAGTAGTGCTGTAGTTTGCCCATCCGGAACCCCTAGCTTCTCTCCCATGCCAGAGTAGTGTCAGCACACTGGCACTGAGGCTTCTGCCCCCTGACACCACTGCTGGTACTGACACATTGAAACATGTGTCCTCCTGTGTGTGTCACTGTATGCCAGTCTGCAAGTGTAAAACTGAGACAAAAACAAGATTTTGCTGGCTGTTGCAATGTAAACAAAAAGTATAGGGGCACCTTTTAGGAAATCTTTGATTTTCCACTGAGGTTTCAATGAAGAAAATGTGTGTTTTTTGGTTAGAGAATCTTTAGAAAACAAAATGTGGAAGGTAGAAAATAAAACTGAAAGTATATTGAAACAGTGGTGTTAACACATAGGTTATTATTAACCTATTATAGTTATATATATAACTATAATATATATATAACTGTAATATATATAATAATATAATAGTTATTATTAGAATGCATTTGTGTATTTTCTTACAGCAGCATTCCAGCATTCTAATCTTATTTATGCAGCTAAGAAGTACCAGCCACTTCTACCCTCACAATTAAAGCTGCATCTCTAAGGTGAAAATCACGGAGAGATAGGGGAACTGGGGGTGTGGAAATGAAATTGGTGATGGTGGGTTTAGCCGAAGTTGGCCAGAAATTTGTCAGAGCGTGAAGTTAATCTGCAACACTTAGTTAAAATAATAGTCCTGACTTGGTTTTCAGTTAACCTTGTTCAGATCTCACTGTATAATACTTAAAGGGTAAATTTATTTCTTCATGGTTGCTAAGGTTAAGGTTTGGATTAAATTTAGCTTACTTAGAAACACTACTTCTAAGTAGTTACAAACCACACATACAATACTAATAACATATTATTTTTTAGTATATACAGGTGGTTAAAAAAATCACATAACACATATGGATATATTACATTAGGGAATTATGGAAGACAATGCAATTGGAACATATGGTGATTACTTAAACACAGTACATAAAGGGACTTTCATAAAGGACTAAAATACTTAATAAAATTAACTAAATTTTTTTTTACTCTTCAATCTAAACATTATAGTACATATTAATAAAGCGTGGAGTGGTTTGTAAATGTCTTAAAAATAACAGAAAATATAATTTTGCATACGAATTCTGACCCTTTGTTATTTTGACAATGAGCTCTGGAGCTTCCTACATTTATCAGTGGTGCTTAAAATGCTTCTACAACTTGACTAGAGTACACCTCTGCCTAACTGAATTATTGTTCTTCTTTTACTCCTTCTTCTTTTACCTGCTCCCTGCTGATTCCATTTCTTCCTGTCCTCTTCATCATCCTCTTTTACACTGGCCGCCTACATGTCCTCCTCTTAACACATGCATAAACCTCCTCAACATATTTTTGGCAATATTTTCACTATCTCTCTTCTGCATGTTCAAACCAAATGCAAAATGCAATTTTGCTCCTCTGACATCTCCAAATCATCCACCCTGAGCTGTTTCTCAAATACACTCATTCCCAAACCTGTCCATTCTCATTACTCAAATCTTAGCATCTTTAATTCTGTCACCTTCAGCTCTGCCATCTCTCTTTTTGTCAGCGTCAATGTCTCCAACCCATTTAACATTATTCTCAAACTGAAATGGACAAGTCTTCCTACATCTGGCATCCCACACAAACTGAGTAGTGAACAAAAGACATTGGTCAGATGGATAAGGACCGAGGAACCAGAGGTCACTATTAATGAAATTGTCCTACATTTGCCACAATTACCAGTTGCACATGTGGAGGAAATCAGGCACAGAACATCACCTCTTTGATGCTATTCCTACAATCAAACATGGTGGTAACATCATTCTGTGATGTTTTTTTCTGCAACAGGGACTGTGAAACTAATCACAACAGAGGGAAAGATGGATACTGAAAATGAAGAGCAATCTTGAGTGAAATTTTTTTCCAGAATGCTCAGGATCTCAGGTTGAGAGAACTACACTGCATTGCTGGGAGTTTGCCCTAAAAAGCACCTAAACAAATCTCAGATGAACAGACAAAAATTCTCTGCTATTTTGGCCAAAATAACAGCAGCTTGGATGAAAGAAAGTAAGTTCTCTACAGTCACATATGTTCAAATGTAGTGTTGGGAAAATCTTGCTGTGGGGATGTTTTCTCCAACAGGGACTGGTAGACTAGACAGGGGAAAAATTGGATGCAGAATAATACAAAGCAATCCTGAGTGAAACCTTTTCCAGAGCACTCAGGATTTTGCACAACATCTCACCAAGACAATGACCCGAATTATACCCCAGAGAAAACACAAGAGTGGTTTTTGGAAAATTCTTTGAATGTGCTAAAGTGGCCAAGTCACAAACGTGAATCCATAGGGCATCTCTGGAGAGACGTGAATTTGGCTTCACACCAACACTCCCCATTCAACCTATTGGAGCTTCAACGTTTCTCATAAAGAGAATGGGAGCAACTTCCAAAAGAAACTTTTCTTGTAGGAACATTTTCTTCAGGCTTGAGGCTTGAGGTCATTGCTGAGGCTGTCATTGTTGCCAACAATGCTTTAATCAAGTACTAACCTCAAAGTTTGAAAACACATATATATTGAAAATATCATTTTTTCATTCTTAATAAATTTACAAAAAAAACACAAAGAAACATGACTTTGCAAACTACTGTCTTCAGTTTGCTTAGCACTTTTGTGATGAGAAAAACATTTTCATATATTTTAATAAGTGTAAAACTTATTATATAAAACTTATTATAAACTTGAAAACTCTAACATGCAAAGATTGAAAGCTTCTGAAACCTTTCTTTATGAACAGGCCTGACAAGGTAAACCAGTGTAAGTTTGGTGTGGCAACAAATTCTGACTTTACTGCACTTCCCAGTTCGTGTCTGATGGTAATGAATGTTCGGGAAACTCCCAAGCAGAAAGCAGCCAGGAGAATTCCACCAGAGGAGTGAAATCAGGAGCACGAAAGGCCAATGCCACAGAACAGATGAACACAGGCTAGAGAAACACTGAGAAAAATGGTTATATTTCAGTCATTTTCCAGTGGGGCGGAGTGTGTGTGAGGCATGTTTGTGTGTGAGTTTTTAGAGATTTTTACAATTTATTTGTATTTATTTTATTACTATATTTCATTAACATTAAAAAAAGGTTCAGCTGTGAGTGAACATCAGGACCCTTTATTAGGGGCTTGCCATACTCACACACTCACATACATACATACATACACACACACACACACACACTGGTCAGCATACTGTTGCTGAGCTGTTGAGTCAGTATGTGGTTTGTCTATAACTAGCAGTGTCTCCAACTCCCAGTCTACGGCCTCACACACTCTGACAACCACCCAAATGCAAGCCCCCCAATGTGAGCCCATAGCTTTTGGTAGTATGATTTGTTTTTTCATTTATCTTCCAGAAGAAACGTACCTTGGCTTTGTAGGAGGCCAATAAAATGTAAATGGTCAAATCTGATAAAATAGCCCTGATGTTTCAACTACTTTTTAATAAAACCTCATTGTTTACAGTAAAGAAATGAAAAGGCTTCATGTGACACACACTATTGGCCATTTTTCCAAACAAGACTTAATCCCTGACTAGAAGACTAAATTCTATGTTTCCAGAACTTTGAAGACATCTGCTTACTAAGTTTTTCTTTTGAAATCAAGGTTAATTATAATAGGGATTGCCTCATGTATTGGAACATTGCTATGAAAATCTGATAGCACTCAGCCACAAGAGCATTAGTAAGATCAGGCACTTTTTTAGACAATAAGTTCATTTCTCACATCATTTCAGCTCCTCCCAAGATACTGAATATTATCGCATCAAAACGCTGAAAAAGGTGAAAAGGTTGTCACTCAGATATACTCTGCATTTTTATGCATCCATCTTTCCCTCTATCTTGACTATTCTCCACACAGCATGATTCTCCCACCACTGTATTTGACTGTAGAGATGATTTCTCAGGGCCTGATTTACCCCAAAAAAGTTACTGAAATTTCTGGCTATCATGTCATCACACAAGAGGATATTGGTTCTCATGTTCTGACATCTGTTTAGGTGCCCTTCAATAAGATTTCCCATGTCTACGAAGGAATTCTGGGTCTCATTCATCGGTCTCCACTTCCACCTCCACTTTCCCTGGTGGTCTAGTGGCTAGGATTCAGCGCTCTCACTGCCACGGCCCGGGTTCGATTCCTGGTCAGTGAAGCTCTTTGTTTTTTAGGGGCAGCGGTGGCCTAGTGGTTGTGGAGTTGGCCCTGCATCTGAAGATTGTGGGTTCGATTCCCTCATCAGTAGGTTGCCCTGAGGTCCCCTTGAGCAAGGTACCGTCCCCGTCACTGCTCCCCGGGCGCTTTCAATAGCTGCCCACTGCTGCATGGGTTAAATGCAGAGGTCCAATTTCGTTGTGGTTCACTGTGTGCTGTGCTGTGACCTCACAATGACAAGGGTTGTCACTTTCACTTTTTTCACTTTTTAGAGTTTTTCGTAATGCTCCACATCTTGGGAAAGTAAAAAATTGTATACATTTGAAGAGTAAATGTATCAGTTAAAAGGGTTAACATTTCTGGACTTTTGCGGTATATGTACTGTATGGCCCCACACCCATATACGGCATGAAACATGTATGTGTGTGTGTGTGTGTGTGTGTGTATGTGTGTGTGTGTGTGTGTGTGTGTGGGTGTGTGTGTGTGTGTGTGCGTGTGTGTGCGTGTGTGTGTGTGTGTGTGTGAAAAACTGACCTCTGCTCTGTGTTGAAGATGGAAAAGACAAATTTGCTGGACATGAAAGTCTTCTCTACGTCACGAACTTTTAAGTTATCCAGAGGCAGCATGTACTTTTTCTCTTTCTCCTGAGGGGTCAGACACAGGCCACAGGTCAAGAGTCAAGCTTGGAGTCCATCAGAGTTAATCCCAAACACACCCAATAACTTTTACCACAACCAAATTATAAAATGTTGGCAGTTATAAAGCACTTCACCAGGATACTTTGTAAATATAAGTCACCAATAGGCTTGCTTTTCTTTTCATTCCATAAATCAAATGAAAATCCAATACTTTAATTCAAGTAAATCCAGGAAAGGAATAATTTAACCATAACAAGGAGCATTCATAGCATAGTAATCTGATTTTAATTATTTCTGATTCTTACCATACTAAAACAGCCATTTTGTCAAAAGTGCCAGATGATGACCTTTTGTGGTAAGTGTGAGTTAAACAAATTTTTATTAGTTTAAGTGAGTTAAACTAATGCTTGCAGTTTAGAGAACCTTAACATTTGTAATTTTAGTCCATTTTTAACACTGACATGAAACAAAAACAAAAGTTGAAAAAAAATTGAAGTGTAGATTTGTGACTGTAGCACCTGGAATGCCAGTGTAACTCACTCAGTAATTATGTAATCAAAAGTAAAATTACTTTTTTTATAGTGTTTTATAGCATAGTGTTGATCATCATAAATTCTTGCATCTTTGATACAATAACCTGTAAAAGAAAATGTTATTAAAAAGTAAACTAATAAATTAATAAATGAAAAAATATATTTAACCAATGTAAAATGCTTCTTGATCACTACATCAAAAAATCTGTTTCTGGATATGAACTGTCAGCTACTCAGTGAACAGCAATTAAGACATTTCAGTTACTGGAAAAATCCAATGGACACAATTGCTGCCAGATCATTTGCAAAAGAAAAATATCTTTGGAAAGTCTGAGTTCACATGGGCAGTGGAATTTTTTGGTGGAATCTTTATTAACAAAATGCAAAAAATCTCTTAAGACGCAAACTATGGAACCAGAATCCAATAAAATTATGCTTGATCGCTTAACAGATTGAACCTAAATGCTTTAATTTTACCTTTAACAATCATCTGTCCAAGACAACTGTCCAAAAGCTGTGCTTAACTGATCGTAAAGATTTTCAGATCTGTGCTGATCCGTATCCATGTAATCATGGTTAGCACAGCCAGAGGGTAAAGTACTACAAAAGTGAATACACAGGGATACAGCAAGATATTCCACAACCAGCAAAAGGTTTGAGAGTGGGAGAGAAAAAGAATGAACGAGGGATTGAGAGATAGAAAGAGAAGGCCCACATGTGGAAGTCATTATTCAGACTGAGCCTCTAAAACACAACATTTCTCAAAAAGAAGAGGGGGGCTTCCCCCTCTCTACCTCTCCCTCCTTCCCTCATTCTTCTGTCCAGGAGGGGTTTGGGTCTCAGGAAACGGCTTGGATTACAACATGAATAATGGTTCAATGGAGAACTTGGAGAGATGTAGAAGCAAAAAAGATGAGAATTTATGGTGGAAAAGAGCATAAACCTTTAATCCGGAAGTATAGATCATGTCTCGTGGTGCTAATTGTGATCTGACAGGGGAATAATAATGTATAGATTAGAGCTGAAAGTAACAAAGCTTTTCAGTGACATTACAACTAAAGAAATCACATGTCCTATCTCACTCTTCTCTGTCTTTCATTTTTTCCCCTTCTACTCTCAATTGCTCTCTGCACCCCTCCTTCTCTGTTCGCCTCTTAAACTTTCTCTTTTTTCCCTTCCAGAGGGGCCCACTTCCTGCCTGAGTTTTTAGAGGTTGAAAAAAATGGTCAGAAACGATGGGCTGGCGTTAAAACTACAACATCTGGTACCGCTTTACCGAAAGAGAGAGAGCGAGCAAGAGAGAAACACATGGAGAGCAACTAGGAGAGAGAGAGTGAGAGAAAGAGCAAGAGAAAGAGAGAGTGGAAGAGGTAGAGAGTAGGAGAGAGATGGTGCAAGATATGTCTAGAGCACTATTAGGAGTACAAAGGTGGATGGAGGGAGAGAAGTGGAGGACAGCAGAGCGTCAAAATGAAGGATCAAGAGTATTCTGGAAAAAAATTGATAGTGCAACAACGGACCAAAAAATCGATTCCCCCAGGGTCCCATCAACCCTTATATGGCCAGCGGGTCCCTCCCTCTTTTTCTCTCTCTCTTGCACTCTCTCTCTCTCGCTCCCTCGTTCTTCTTTCGCTCTTTTTTCACTATGCCTTCCCTAAACGAGCTGCCAGAGTGACTGCCGGCAACAGGAGCTAAATGTGCCACGTCAAGACTGGATACTGGACACAAGCGACGCGGACAAAACACATGCTGCTTCGAGGGCCTCAGGATCGGACTGGTCCCTAATTCAGCGACAGAGAGAGAGAGAAAGAAAGAGAGTGAGCGAGAAAGGCAGAAAGAGAACGAAGTGGCATCCAAGGCCCCGAGCATCTCTGCAAAGAATAGAGAGTGAGAAAAATTGAGAAAGAAAGAGAGGATGAGAGAGAGGGAGAAGGAGGAAAATGAAGACTTTCTATTTTGTTTATTTATTTTTTGGCCATCGGGAATGGGACAAGCAACAGAGCAGATTTTTTTTTTTTTAACAGAGAGTGTGAAAAAGTAGTGCAAGTGAGAATGACAGAATAAGGGAGAGAGAGAGAGAGAGTGAGAGAGAGAGAGAGAGAGAGAGAGAGAGAGAGAGAGAGAGAGAAAGGGATCTCCTGCTCCGTCATCCCAGTGTTCAGACTACCTGTTCAGGATCATACTGGTGTACAGTAGTCTGCACATTGGTTAGACTGTGCATGGACTAGCTACACTTACGTGCGCTAAAGACCCTACACTAAAAGGCAGATGACCTCTGTAGGTGGAAGGAAGGAAGGGAGGATGTGCTTTGTATGTCCTACATTTCCATAGTCTTTTCTTTCACTTTTTTACCATCTTTATGTCTTTCTCCAGTGTTTGTGTAGGTAATGATTATGGTTTGTACTGTGTGTAGTAATGTCATTTTAACCACTCAAAGTCTTAAATATAAAGGAGCCAAAAGAAGCACTACGGCTAACTAAATATCCTTTCACAGATGGTTCTTTCAAAATAAGTAATTTGAACCAACTAAACAAGAAGGTTCTTTAAGGGGAAAAAAGTGTTTTTTCAGTGGGATTGCTCAAAAGACTTTGCCTTTTTGGCTCTTTTATTTTAAAGAAAGTTTCTTCGAGATCTGAATGGTAATGTGTTTCAGCAATTAAGACTTTTCTGCAATTTTAAGTTTAGCAGCCATTGAACTAAGCTGTTGTGTTTTCAGTGACTGCAGAGAATGAAACTGTAAGTAAATTACTCATTGGGTACAAGCAGTGTAACACAAAATGCTATGCATGTAGCTGAAAAAAATGTGATTGTAGGACGGTTGTGGTGCACGATTATGTTTTTAGTATATTCTAGCTATATACATATAGGTTGGGCTTTGCACATGTCTGGAGAATCTGTATTCCTGCTCTGGGAATTAGAAGTGTTAGGCCTGTGTCTATATTAACTTTCACCACTGCATGCCATTGCATACCACTGTATGTTAACATCACGCTCTGGCTCATTAACATAAAGCACATAAAACACACATCACACACACACACACACACACACACACACACACACACACACACACACACACACACACACACACACACACACACGCACACGCACACGCACACACATGCACACGCACTCGCACACACACAAACATACACACACGCACACACATTATGGCAGTATAAAAGAGAAGTGTAGAGAGAGTGTTTATGCAAATATGCAGAAAGTGAGCAAAAGTGGAGGATAGACTGAGTAAAAGTCATCTGTTTTCCCTCATGCAGCACTCAGTGTGAGAGAGGGAGAGAGCGAGAAAGAGAAAAAGAGATGAGGGGGGTTGCTGGAATGTGTGTCTGTTTAGTGTTGGACTGATTTACCCAAAGCAATGGGACCCCAGCCATACTGAGACATCACCAACTACACATACATGGCAGAGAGAGAGAGAGGCAGAGAGGGAGAGAAGGGGAAAGATCTCATTGGGTGCAGCATGTATTCTAAGTTAATCAGAGAGCATTGTCAGTATTTGAAGTAAATAAATGTGTGTGTGTAAATGTGTGTGTGTGTGTGTGTGTGTGTGTGTGTGTAAATGTGTGTGTGTGTGTGTGTGTGTGTGTATGTGTGTGTGTGTGTGTGTGTGTGTGTGTGTGTGTGTGTGTGTGTGTGTGTGAGATTAAGAGAGAGAGAGAGAGAGAGAGAGAGAGAGAGAGAGAGAGAGAGAAAGAGAGAGTGTGTGTGAAATCTGGCTATATGATAGGCCACAAGGGGTGAGGGGGTGTAGGAGTAAGGAAACAGCCATGATGGATCTCTATCTTTCACTCTCACTCTCCCCGTCTCATTCTCTCTCTCCTTCTTTCTTGGCAGGCACTTGGAGGCTGGTGTTTGGACAAAGCCTTACAATTTTCCAGCCAGGAATGCATATGGTCCCAGAGAGACTGCCAGCCACACATAGAGAGAGAAGAGAGAGAGAGAGAGAGAGAGAGAGAGAGAGAGAGAGAGAGAGAGAGAGAGAGAGAGAGAGAGAGAGAGAGATTGGGGGGGTTATAATGCATGAAATAAAGACAAATGAAAGAAAAAAAACAGCTTGATTAAGGCCAAAGAGGAAAGGAGGGGTAGAGTACTGACTTATATATAAATAATATTTATATAAATAATACCTAAAGACAAGTAGACACTGCAAGGGCTGATGGACCTTTTCATGTGTTCTAAAAACAAATAAGCCTATGATTTTTATCTGCTTAGAGTGGGTTTGTAAGAGATTGGTATGTAACTACAAAAAGACCTGACATAGAAAATATACTAGAACATGATTTAGGCTAGAGATACCAGCCGTGCATTTTAAATACTGATTTGAAAAAGAAGTCATATTTCTAAAAAAAAAAGGCATATTTCCTTAATCATCATTTTTTTATGATTTTGTAGTAAATGTATTTTTTTTAAAACCTATTTTTTGCTATTTCAGACTAAATTCAATCACAGGTTTGTTTTATATGATTACCCCAAACATTCTTTTGAATCCCACCCAAAAGTCTTTTAAAATTATATTCTTGCTCTATGCCTGCTTTTTATGTATAGCTTCCAGAAAGTCTTTACCACAAGTATGAGAGCAGAAAGCAGAGGTCAATAAGCAAAAGTAAAATATGGACAATCTCTAATGTGCTTTTTTTACAATCATTGCTTCTGTTTGCATGCATGCATCAATGTGCCTGCTTGTGTGTGTCAGTAATAATGTGCAGATCCTTTTTAGACTTGCTTGGGTCTTTTCTGTGCATGCATTTATGCTACATATATACATAAGCCTTTATATCCTTGATTGTTTGTGTTACTATATGTTTATTCTTCTAGCCATTTGTAGTTGGTCCAGAATGTGTCTGAGTGTATGTGCATGAGTGTGTTAGTTTGGCTTGGGGGAGATCCAGCTGTGTCAGAGTGATCCGATCCAAATGCTTCAATTCCCAACAGAGAGAAGAGAGAGAGAGAGAGAGAGAGAGAGAGAGAGAGAGAGAGAGAGAGAGAGAGAGAGAGAATTTGTTCCCAATGAGTGCATGCAAAAAAGTGAACAAAGAGGTCATAGGGGCCAAAAGACATGCAGAGCAAAGTGGGGAGAGAGAGTTAGGAAGACCCCTAATTCTGTATTGATAGGTTTTGTACTTTATCACGTTCTGAACTGACCATATCAATCAACCTCTGCAATTACTTTCAGCCCATTTGCAGTCATTGCACAGCATTTACCAATGCTACTGTGTTAACTGGATCTTCAGAGATGTGCCTAATATCCTCATTTCCAACACAGCATCCACTTTAAACATAAGTCCTTCAACAGTTGAAAATTTACTTCTAGCCTAATCTGAAAAGTGTTCATGTTGTGCATGGACACATGAGAATATGTGAGTCATAACATCAGGTGTTTCCTCCAGCATCTCCTTCCTTTCCCAGTGTGGCTGGCTGTATCACCATTGGCTAAGAGCGTTGTCTGTCTGCCTGTCTACACTTGCTGTGCAGAACTTCCTGCACCTGTACAGCAGGCACAGACAGGCAGACAGATGGCAGCCCGCCTGGCAAGGACACACAGCACGTCGGACACATCAGCCAGCCAGTTGCAAATAACCCAAACACAAATATTCTAGTACTTTGGATGGGGGAGGGCTTTCTTTACATAATTAAATTACTTCACACTCCTTAAAATATTAATGTCATTAGCATACATTATGCAGTAACTGCTGTGATACTCATGTCTAAGTTACAAAAGTGAAACTGAACTCCTCATTATAAAAATGGTTTAACATCCTTGATTCCAGACTTAATGTGCAGTCAGAATCCTATGAGGACTATTATAACATAAAGACTTATTATAACATAATATAGACTATTAGACATGTCTTCTTTTAAAATATGTGATTTCTACTGTCATATATGTGAAGAAACAAGTTATAAAAATTTGGTGAAATGTAGGCTTACTTATGAACCAAAGGGTTTTAAGGAACTGAAATGAATGCAGGTACTGAAACATTTTTAGAAAATTTTTGTTCACAAGAGAAGCAATAAAGGGACATGAACCATGCTTTACCTCATCATCTTTAAACCATGAGAGGCTCTCTGCAGTCAGCAGAAACCAATATTCTTTGGCCCCTCCCTTCATCAGACTGATGTTGCTGATGGTCAGCCAGCCTTTTCTTATCACCTGAAGAGTGAAAGAGAAGTCAGTGCTGAAAAGGTAGAGGTTACAGCATCATGGAAGAACGATACCAGAAGCAAGAGTGTGCCAGTCCTTCAGAGAGAGAGAGAGAAAGAGAGAAAGAAAGGGGAGAATGTGTTATTTGAAGTAGAGTCTTATGAATGAATGTGTGTCAAATAACAGAACAGAAAGTTATTTACTATTTAAAACCTGGTACACTTCAAACTGCTTTATCTTCTTTACAGCAGCTCAGTAATTGAGTAATTCATTTAAATGATTCAAGTCATTGAAAGAAAATGAGCTGGAAGGATGTGGAAGGTTGGCACAGTCTGTGGGAGAAGCACTGCCCAGAAGAGGAAAAGGATGAAACCAGGGGAAGGAAATAAAGGAAGGAGGGACTAAAAAAAGAGTGATATGGGCAGAGTGTGATGGAGAGTGGGAGCATGAAGGGTGGAGGTGATGATAGAAGGGGAAACCAGAAAGAGTGAGACACAGAGAGAGAGAGAGAGAGAGAGAGAGAGAGAGAGAGAGAATTTGTTCCCAATGAGTAATATAATTAAATAAAAAATTATCCATGCATTTAAATTCAGGTTATAATCCTACTGAATGTGTACTGAACTTTGCACATCTGGTTTATCTGACTTTGTACGTCTGGCTTATGTCTCTCTGAGATTTGACCATGGGTAACAGTACACAGTCACTGATAATGACATTTTTTTGCACACCACATGATTAATCTGAAAAGTATTATCACAAAAAATGGTCATTTACTAAATTTACTTTTAAGAGGAGAATTTTAACAATTTAATAAGAAATATAAAAAGAATAAGACACACATTTAGGCTCTTATATAATTTCATAAAATAAGACACTACAATACTTTTTATACCCTGAAACTGCTACTACATTATGAGTAAGTATGAACATCCATTTTTCCTTTAAAAGTACTAAACTTTAATATTAACTGTCTTTAAGTGAAGCACTTCATGCAAGATGATCATCTAAAGATGATCATGCTTTTTGTTTCAAACTACTAGTACAAGTAGTATTACACCACCATGCCAAATTTACAGCTAACGGAATGACAGCATAATGTGTGTGTGCATGTGTGCATGTGTGCGTGTGTGGTGTGTGTGTGTGTGCTGAATTAAGTAAGATTACAGGGATCAGGTGGGATGCATTTTCAGATGATTTGAACCTTACTGTGATACCAAATTTTGCACTGGTGTAAACTTATAACCTAAATAAATTATCTAGCAGATAATATCCCCTTCATAAGACAAACTTGCAGCACTGCTAAAATCTAGTCCAGGTGAGTTGCACAAACACATAGACACACAGACACACATACACACACTGACATACACATACACACACATATACAAACACTCAAACTTACCAGATGAATTGGTATGCGGTGCAACAAACTTCAGATTGAGTCAGTCACAGTTAACAGAAAAGATCATTCTTAAGGTGCTTTTCAATTACTGAAGATGGTAACAATGATTAATAAGAACAGGTTAATGGATCATTTTAGTCTGTGGAAAAGGATGGAAAATTAACAAAACTGGAAAAAGGTCAGAATGTGAACTGATTTGAGGTTATTCGAATTAAAGTAAGAAGTTAAGCATAAGGATGTTCAATTGTGTTAAATATAGTGTTGATTCATTAGAAAAGCAAAACAGTCTCAGTGATAGTCCCACAATAGTAGTTATTCAATTCTGATGGGTGTCTGCATCTCCCAATAGCAAAAGAAGAGAGAAAAAAGAGATGCTTGCGATGCTAAGACCAGTAATGTCTTTCACACTCTCACGCACACACACAAATACATACATACACATACTTGGGGTGTAACAATACATATCTATCACAATATGACCTTTTTTTGCACTACAGTATATCTTGTGATTTTTATTTATTGTGTATATTGTGTACATATATTCACTCAGAAACAGCAAACAATGGCAGTTTTTAAATGCCAAATTTTCCATTTCAATTGCCTGTATTTTTGGGGGCAGTGTCCAGTTGCCAAAAACAAAATAAAATAGTTAGTAAAGCATAAATAGAGAAATTTTTTGTAAGATAGTAATTTAAATATGCATTGAGCCAAGTGAGGTGGATTACTTCAATTGGTCAAAAAGTATGCTTGTTTCTAAATCTAGACTTAGAGAAAAAAAAATGCTCTAAAAAAACAGACCCAGAGTGTCTTTTAAAAAAAAAGAAGGAACATTATGATGTGTATCGTAACACCCATGACACACGCACAAAGACACAATATGACAACGGTAGACAGTAGTAAGGCTTACAGACACTGGGCTCGTACAATTTGACTGGAAGGTGGAGGAGCAGAACCCTGAAAATATCAGCAGAGAAAATAATGGGATTATGATAGCACTGATGCGCATTCCCTTTCGGACATTGAAATAACCTATAATAAAGCAGGCAGTTCACAAAACTTGGCCTACTCTGGACTTAACTTCATGTAGCCTCAAGATCTGAACAAGAGATTTAGCTTTTTCTGCATTTTGGCAAAAAGTGCTTGTGCTCTGACTGAGAATGTTAATCAGTGACTGCAAAGACACAAAGGTCTCATGCAAAGTGTGTGACTGGTGGGTTACTCACCATGCCGCCCACAGGACGGGCTGAGTAGTGCATGAAAGCAACAAGCAGTGGAGACAATGGGGATAGGATACAAGGGTAGAAGTAAATTGAGAAGGCAGAGCTTATCATAAAAGTTTGTCATGAAAGTTTAAAGGTAAAGTTGAGATTATTACAGTGGAACCAAAGAAGGGGTGTGATATTGATATTTCAGTACCTTATGGGTTAATAAAGTGAAAGAAAAACAGCTTAAATGTGCTTGTGCTAGCTGCTTAAAATATCAATAACACAAAGAAAATCCTAGTTTGAATACTTTTTTTATGTACCAAAACTGATCAAGAGAAATCTTTCAGACAATGGAACTTAAAGTAATAAACATCTGAGTAACAAAAAATGCTTTTGAAGTAAAGGTTACAAATTGAAATAAAGGTCTACTCTAATTTTGCCTCTTAAGTGGATAGTGTGCCAAAATGTCTGTCAAGGAAATATCCAGATATAAAGACACCTTTTCTGTGTATCTAGTGTAATAACTAGTGTATCTAGTTTTAGGTAATGCGCAGCTAGTTATTGCTTTTATTTTTATAAATGCATGCATCAATAACACACTTTATCATCATAGATTCAACTTATCATAGTAACTATCCATTTAACTTTTTGAGATCAGACAAAAGATTCAGGAGTTTTATGGCCTAAACTGCAGGATGATGTTCTATATGGGCTTGAGACTCAGGATAAGCTTCTATCCTCAGGCTATAAGACTTCTTAAAAAGGACAAGCCACCACAGCAACTGTTCGTAATGACTTCAACTGATAATCTCATGTATTCTATCTGTCTGTTACTAACCTGCTGCAAGGTTCTTACTCTACAATATGGTAATCTTCACTTTACAATACAAAGGTTTATGATATGAAGAATCAGTTATTTATACATAAATGCTTTTCAGAAACACGTTTTACCCTAAATCTAACTTAATGTCTATTTTGAGATTTTTACTATTTTTAACACTAGATTGAGCTATCTTAATTTCTCTTTTGCTTTAAATCCAGATTTTACTAAAAATAAAACTTGCACAGTCTTAGAGAAGTGTACATGCTGTACTTGTTTAACTGTATGTGACAAATAAAGAATCTTAAATTTTTACAGCCTGTAAATATGTACCAGTGTTTCATTACATATATGATCCATATATTTCATCATTTTATTGGCAGCAGCTACAGCAACCCTGCATACCCCAAATTTTTATTTTCTGAAATATGTTTTCAAGCACAATAAAGAGGAGCAGTAATGTAATGCGCAGGAACATGCAGGTGGTTGGAGGGACAAAGAAAAAACCAACAGCCAGAAACCAACAGCCAAAACTTTGTTAAAAATTACAGCACAAACACATGCATGTGACCAGTCAACAAAAGTGATACTTTTATTTTAAAACATTAAAGAGAGCCTTAACAGCCTAAAATTCTCATAAACTCTTCTTGCTCTGACCTCTGTTTAATCAAAATATATGCTTTCAGCACCACACCATCAATTCCATCCATATTTACACATATCCACTCACCTGGTTTCCTGCTGAGGCCTTCTTGCTCGTCTGATTATTTCTCTGCTGTGCGCTGAAAAACAGAAGAGAAGGAAAAGGGAAAAGTGAAATTCTGCATCATATGCTTTGACCTGAGCGGACTTGTATTTGTACACACATTGAGCTGGAATAACTCACTTAGCGAATCCTATAAAATCTTCATGGTTTGTGTTGATGTAGGAAAGTTGAATCTCAATTGAAAGCAAAACCTGTTATAAATTAAATGGAAAATTATATAACCACAGGAAACTAGATTAAAAAGGTTGTACAACAGATCTTTATCCCTAACATTAAGTACATTCAGTTTTACTGCTGGGAGCATCATAAGACATTTGTGTACAGTACTTTTAACTGACCTGGTCTTTGGCTTGACTCTCTAACTCCCGGATGTATGTGGTCACAGTTCTCTCTGTTTCCTCCCGTAGCCGGGGAAAGGTCCCTAACTGAAGACAGAGTCAAAAACAACACACAAGAACTAATCACAAATTTTATTTGCACTGAACTCTATTCATATTAAAATTCATATTAAAATAATGCTTTGGAAAAATAAACTGAAATTAAAAATTTTACACTTAACCCAACGGTGAAGCCCAGTATAGACCAGCAGCAATAGCCACACCATAAGCTCCTGTGTTAATGGAGCTCCTGTGTTAATAGGCTTTTTACTCCGGCCTTTGAGCTTCACAGCATGTTTTGAAACATAGTCTATGCTTTCTTTCATACATTCTGGCCATTTGTCACTTTTGTAGAAATTAATTTCTCATTAATCCATAAAATGTAAGTTCTAAGTTTAAGAAAGCTCATTTCTGGCCTTTTTTTTCAGTTTTCTTTTTTCAGTTTTCTTTTTCACCTCTGGATGATTGTCACTGACTGTTTTCTGGAGGGGTTTCTTCTCCGGGGTTTCTTCTCTGTCTATCATCAGTTGATGTTGTATTCCTTAACATACTGGATCAGTTTCTCAGTTACTCTGTACACCAGTGGTTTCCTTCTTTCCAAATTGGACATTCCAAATTGCATGATTTTGTCCAATAGACAGCTCTTTGGTCTTCACATTGTTTTGTTTTTTCCCTTTCTAACAACAAATTCAGTCTGCACAGGTAAAATTTAAAGATTCAGCTAAGAGTAGATATCAAAAGCTGTTTATAGTTTAAACAGCTATTCTAACAGGACACACCTGTGTAACAACGAACGCATCTACAGGGGTAGCAGTGGAATAGTGGTTAAGGATTAGGCCCCAGGATCTGAAGGTTGTGGGTTCATATCCTGGTCAAGTTGGTTGCCCAGAGCAAGGTACCATTCCCAACACTGCTCCTAGGGAGCTGGATATAGCTGCCCTCTGTGTGTATGGGTTAAAATCAGAGGTTGCATTTTTCACTATTCATACTGCTCATTACTGTCCATACTCTCCATTACTGGAAAAAAATTGTTAACAGAATTTTGTCTGAAGTTACATAGCAATCATAACAGAGTCGTGTAGGTTTGTCAGGCATGACTATTTGGTGCTGGTGTGAAATTAATTTCAGAGAGAGCAAGTAATGGAAGTTTGAAAGCTGCCAATTAGCATCTTTGAAACTGAACGTGATTGCTCATTTACCTCAAGACTTGCTGTGTTGTTAAGTCTGGCTTTTGTGGTTTCTAACATTGTACACTGTTATCACTGTTAACAAGGGCAAAAAAACAGAGTACATTTGCTTTAACTGAACTATCACTTTAACAAATGCACCTTACCTTGTTAGTGCACTTCTTAACTGTAGCTATGAGCTCCTGGACAACCATGTCAACACATTTAAGACACGGACCTTTGAGCTTCACTATCTGCTTCTTCACAATGGCCTCAAATGCCAGGTCAGGAGTAAACAGGCCTGTCCTAGAGCACCAGAATTAACAGTGCAAACCACATAGAACTATGAGTTGTAATCAAAGCCAAAACATCATGAATTAAAAAGACTGGTAAAGAGGCATAGTTATGAGACCCAGACCTGACTCCATGAATGTTCTTGATGGCAAAGCTGATTTCACGACGCAGTTCTTTCTCATCAAACTCCATCTGCCAAACAAGCGAGATGTGATGTGTACAATAAGAAAAATGAATTACACTAAACAATGAACCAGAAGTGTATGGATCAGGACACCTTGACTAGTTCAAAGGGAAAACGCTCATGAAAGATGCGGTTGATTTTGGCACCTCCTGAGAGCTCAACTGTATCCACTTGGTCACCAGAGCCCTCAATTCTCTTCTCAAAGTCCAGCCCAAAATGCTGGATCAGTCTGAATAAAGGGAGAAAGGAGGAGAGCTGAAGTCTGTATGCTTTGTTGTTGTGTGTGTTGCTGGAAGTATGAATGTGAAGTTTAAAAATCTTAGTATTTAAAACTTAAATGTGCATTGACAGGGCTAATCTGGAGTAGGCTGAACAGGAAGACATACTGCCTGGGCATAAAAAGTCATCAACTCTAATATATAGTTACATGTTTTACACAACCACAGAATATTTCTTCCAGTGTAGCTCCTTAAGAAATTAAGAAATACTCACTGCCTTGTTGCCAGCTGAAACATTAATCACTGTTTCACTTATCCAGTGAAAGGCTCTTACCTATTTGTTTAATTAAATCTGAAATGGACTCATCTTTACCTTGATTACTTCATGTTTTTGATCATTTTAAGTGCAATTCATTATATTGCCAAAAGACAAAACTCTTGCTTCACTCACAAATGTCATGATAAGAGAGAAATGTTAAGAGAGTTGTATTCCAACCTGATTAAGATTTATATGTTCTCTAAATATATGAAGGTAACTGTATTGTCGGTTTTTGAGCGTGCATTGTTACTCACTGCATTAGTGCTTTGGTCTTTCGTGAGGGGTCATCGGGGTTGATGTGTTTGTACACCTCAGCCTCTTTGTCCAGGGAGAGGAGCTGAGTTTGTAACCGACTGCGGAACGCTGGTAACATTTCACGGATGTGATTGGTCAGTTGCTGTGGACACATGGGAGAGGTTCAAAAGCTCACAACTATGTCACTGTTGTTCCAGTAGAATGTAGGCCATTTAAAATTGTGAATGGAGATCCTGAATGGATCTTCAAATCCTCATGCATAATTTAGTAACAAATAAGCTCTCACATCTCATACCATGTTCACATGTTCCTGCTAACTTCCTCACTTTCACCCACCATCCTTTTTCTCTCTTACCTGATTGAGCACTCTCTGTAGGTAAGGAGTACCCATGTAGTCAGCCATGTGCCTATAAGCTGGATGGGAAAGAAAAAACAGGCGCTCAGCAGCAAGGGCTGCACTGATGTCCTTCTTCCCCTCAATGTCCTTCTGACTGCGATTCACCACACCAATGTAACCTTAATAGAAATTGAATGACTACATGAAAATGGAAAGACAAATAAAACAGCCATGGCAAGAAAAAATAAATAAACAAACATTAAAGTGATGGTTTAGCCATAAAATTATTTTTACATAAATTTTATGTAATAACTACAAACTACCTGGTGAAAAATGCTTCATTACAGTCACCCTTTAGCAAGTATTGGCAAACTGTATGTTTAAATAATCACATACTGTCATAAAATCATAGCAAGTAAACTCATCTCTTTTTTGGCACTGTATGACATACTGCTGTGTATAACAAGGAGCCATAGTGTCTGCAGAACCTCTAAATGTTATTGCTTTCCCCTCCCCATCCTTCTCCTCTCTTCTGTGACCTGGAATCTGATTTTGAGGTACCATATTGCTCGCTTTCCAAAAAATGTAGGAGATGAGAAAAACTGCAGAGGGCCCACAATCGTATATACAATCCAGAAAGTCATTAGCAGATCTTTAGAGAAATATCAATGCGTACACAAGCTGGACTTTAGATGTTCTTTCAATTAAACATTTTTTTTTTCATTTCAATCAAAAAATGTATCCTAAAAAATTTACTAATCATTTATAATAAAGAACAAAACATAATTGAGAGCTGAATGTTGAATATTGAAAAAATAACAGAGTGAAATTATTTTTTTGATGATCCCTGCTCTTTCTGTGAACTATACTCATGTGTGTATGTATGAATGAATCTGTATCTGAGAGTGTGAGTGTGTGTCTAATGCATTAAAGTGCCAGCAGGAAGCATGAAGGCTGTGCACCTGGCCTCGCTTTAGCTGCTGTTGAGAGCAAGGCCTGTAGCTAGCACTGCTTGGCATTGGTTCAGCTCCTATAGGTCAGCTCTGGCTGTAACCCAAACCCCATGGCAGAAGGACTGAGATTGAGCCAAGGCTTGGCAAGCATTTCAAATCAACAGCATGACCTCATACAGACACTTACAGCCAAAGGAGCTGCTAAGTACAACTGTTCTGCATTGACTAAAAACCAATTACACTAATTTAGAAAAATGTAGTAAATGTCAATGAAACTGTACTGTCATAAGTTCTTCTTTGTATAACTACAGCCCATGAAAGAAACGGGCCAATTAAATGCATTGCACCTCTCCGTAAGGGTAGGAGCCTGTTCTCCAGTATATCCTTGGCATCCGTTCCTTCATCCATCAGGTCCAACTTAGTGATGACACCAATGGTGCGCTGACCTGAAACATGAGAAGTTAACAAGTTAACATTATTAACTACTTTCATCCAAAAGTTATTATTTATCTACTGATTTTAAGGATTGATATGAAATGATTTTGTGCTATAAAACTAATATACATGTTATTTAATTGAAAGAGTGGAGATCCTCAAAAGGGAACTTTAAGGGTCTTTAATGGTTTATGGGTGAATTAAAGTAGAAGTGACAGATGTGGGGAAAGACATGAAAAGAAAACTAAAAGAAAGAATGAGCAAGAGAAAAAAATACAGATAGAGGAAAGTCAAAGTAGAAAATACAAAATCTTGTATTAAGTATCACAAAAGTAGCCCAGAAGTTCCCTTTCTCCCTCACCTTGTGGGTCAACGTCTTTGGCTAATTTGAGGGCGTCAGAGTTGGCCAAGTCCATGTTAGCTGGTGTAACAGCCAAGATGAGGCAGTTCTCCCTGCAGATGAACTGCATGATCATGTCTCTGATCTGGTACTCAATGTCTGGAGGCTGATCCCCTACTGGAACCTTAGTAATGCCGGGCAGGTCTATCAGAGTCAGGTTTAGCACTGAGAAAATAGTTACACAGTGAAGAGCGAAAGTTAATTAAACACTACAAACTATCTTTCCTACATATTTTATATTTATACAAACTACATGCAATTTCATTTCAACTACAGTAGAGCTGCGACAATAAGCATTTGTGGAAAACCATTAAATCTATCAATTTATAACAGTTATACTGATATAGTGGAAATATATAACAATATTGAAAACTAATAGCCATATTAATAATAATGATAATAATTATTATTATAATAATAATAATTTTTTGCTCATGGCTTACTCCCTCCAGAGACACAGCACCTTCTTTACATTACTTCTCAAAAACTTTCTTCAGATATCTATTGAAACACAGCCCTAAAATGCCTAAACCACTTTAAACATTTCTCCCTGAAATGTTTTGGCATTTTGGAGTACCAGCTGATTAACTCAATATGTCTGCTTCTGTAATGTTGTGTTTATCTAAAAACCATAAATGAGCTGCTAGGCTGAGCAATTTACAGCATATAAATAATAAAACAATATGCTGTGAGCTTCCCAGGTGTTTTTGTAAACTGCTGGTGCTGAATTACTGGTCTTTTTTTAAAAATGGGTGTAGCATAAGTAGCAATAATACCATTTGGTGAGTAAACACGTAGGTTGATGGGAATGGAGGAGATGCCCTTATTCGCTCCTGTAACTCTGTCTGTATCTGCTTCAATCTCCTGACGCACTTCGTCAAAGTTTGCAAACTTCTTCCCTTTACAGTGTAAGAACTCTGCATAATCTATTACAGGAAAGAAACAAAAGTAACCAATGTAAAGAGGTATGAAAGGGAAATGGAAATGGAGGGGTGGATGAAGGAATGGAAGAATGAAGGATGGTGGCAGTATATAATACATTCTGAGATAAACACTTCATAAAGTCCATATATATATTCAGTAATCCACAAGTTTTTTCTGAAGAAGTCCTGTAGAAGGAAGCAAATGGAAAATCCCATGAAAGACAGTGCCCTCCAGTGGTTAATAAGCATATGTATATGGCTATATGCAGTATAGGGTAATACACACAAATATATCATTAACAGCAGTACACTGTGTTAATAGTAGGCCTTAAAAATCATATTAATTTAGTAAACATTACGCTCTGTATGTGTAGTTACCATTCAGTTACTCAGTATATCATTAAATTAAATCCGACAGCTTGTAATGGAACCAAAAGTATGCATTAAAATAGAAATATAGTTATATAGTTAGAATATAGTTTATAAATAAACTTTGTGAAAATCTTTTTTTTTGGAAAACAAAAATGTTTAAAGTTTTTATATTCTATATCAAGAACACCTACTGTTAAGTATTTCTATGCAAACATTTTGCTGGTACCCTGCTTTATTGCATGTTCATATTCCTCATTTCTCCTCTTTACATGTCCCAATCAATGAAATCTCGCTTCTCTGACTCCAAATTGTCCAACCTAAGCTGTCCATGTTTTTCTCAAGGATTTGTTGTCACTCTTGTTGAATCAAGACATCATCTAAATGCCACCATTCCAGCGATGTGAAGTTTCAAACATAAGCAACTGTAGGCAAAAGTTTAGCTCAGTAAATGTCAAGTGTGTATGAAAAAGTATATATTATTATTATAGACTGAATATTTAATGTTGTTTATATATGTATTATATGTATTAAAAAAATAAATAAATAAAAAATATTAACTTTTCCACAATGCCAAAGACTGATATCCTGTTACTGAAAAGTTTTGACTGCAGTTGTTGCATTTTAGGGAACACTACCAAGTATAAAGTTAAGGTGGCAATAACCTACCAATAAGGGTGACATAGAACAAAGTGAATTTTGTCCTTCTATAAATCATAAGATCATGAAGATACTGTATTGTATTTATTCAGGTTGTTTTTTGTAATGTTGTGCATTTTTTGGAGATTAGAAACAATTCAGCATTATGATTATATAGAAATGGAGGAAATCAGAAAGGGGCAATTTTTTTAACAGGATTTATATTATGTGTAAATTTAACCAACTTATGTTTTAGATGACAAATGACACAAGCACAGATCGTTCTGTTTTTAGCTAATTTGGTATTTGGCTTTTGCACAGTATTCAGAGCAGCATTCTTTATCCCTTTACTGATTATTTCATTTTGAGGCAAAATGTAGTTTTGTTCCATAAGAGGTGACAAACATTTTGCCAAAACTCACCAGAATTACATTACTACATAAACTGGAGGGATTAAATATGTCCTGTCATCAACATCCTCTCTGGTCCACACACACACAGTAAAGTCACAAGTGTCCATTTCCTACCTGAGCTGGCGCTGATTAGCTGTAACACAAGTGGCCTTCGTGTGACAATCCCTGAGCCTCTTGGTAAGAAATCCCTTAGAAAATAAAATATAAAACATAAAACACACACATGGACATGCACACGCAGACGCACACGTACACACACACACACACATACACACACACACACACATACACATTCACACACAGGCACAGTGTCAGAAACATGCTTTGACAGGTCTTGTGCTGGGTGACAAGGTGAAACCATAAACTCAGAACTCTGCTTCTCACTCCTCCTGACACACTTTGCTATACTTCTAGTTAGATATTTATGGCAGGTTTATATACTGCACTCCTGCACAGCCCAGAGGAGAGTAGGTGACCTTAAACAAAACATACAGACATCTATGACTTAAACAGCCTCAGCGGTAAGCTTTTTCATGTATGTAAAACATGTACATTTTGTGGTTAGTTAAATTAAGAGTGGCAGTAATGATATCATTCGTTTCATCATTTGAGTTGAGTATGCGTATGCCACAGCTACAAAGCAGTGGTAGAGAGACATCATCAGCAAAACAACAACCATCAGTTTCCAGGTTAAAGCAGAATTAAGACAATGTAGAATTCAAGGGCATGGCATGGCTATTGATAACACATATGTCTTAAGCGATTAGCCTGGCCACAGGCTGTATTGTTCTGGTATTGCTGAAAGTGATACAGCAGTCTGGGGGACTCCCTGTAAAGGTGTTTGCAATGGACATAGCTACAATGCAACATGGGAAGGGAGCTAAAACTTGTTAAGCACTTCATTTATCATATTAATTTCATGCTTTTAATCAAATAAGCTTAAAAAATACAGAAAATTCAACTATAAAGAAAACAAACATTGTTAGATACTTTGATAGATAATTATACAAAATTTCACCACTTTTGACCAATCAAAACAGATTCTGTGGAATTTTTTCTTTTTCAATTTAAATGTAGTTGTTGAACATAATAGTTCAAAGGGATACATCTTAATTTTCTGAGACTTTTCTCTCTGTGAAACATGAACCCAAATGGCAGTGTTATCACTTCCAATGTACAGCTGGGCCTCTTTCAAACAAGCAAAATGTACAAACTTTTGCACATTTCAGCTTCAGACAGAAAGGAGAAAACACGTAACAGGCCTCTGGCATGTGTGCCTTGTTTCAAAGCCCCGTCTTGGAAACAAAGTGAAATCTCATGATCTCTTCATATTACTTAGTTGTCATTTAACATAATGTAATTTCATCATAATTTTTCACTCATTGCCCAGTAAACAGAAGATGATGAATTATTAGATCAAAAGTTATTATTGTGCATTGGAATCTTGGAAATTAAAGGTAAGCGTAATTAATGTGGTTATCTTATTTACAATCTCTGCAAAGTGTCTTGTAAATACTATAGAAAATCAACTGTAATAACTGTATATTTTAATGGTTTAGCAAAAAGACCTGATTCCCAGGGAAAGTGTTTTCTCATTAGTTCATTTGTTCCTAGATGGCAGAAGAGGTGATGCAAGGCTATGCTGCAGAGATTTAGTTAATGATGCAGGAAACTGGGTGTGTGGCACTAAATCAAGAAAGCCACCCAAAATAGAGGGAGAACCCTCTTGGGAGTAGACCCAGTTAGAAATACTCAGAGAGAGAGAGAGAGAGAGAGAGAGAGAGAGAGAGAGAGAGAGAGACCAGCATGCAGGTAAATGGCCTGTATAGATGAAAACACATCTTATAAACACATATATTCAGATTGAGATGTTGCCTCATATTATTTACCATGACTTATTTGGAGACAGGAACTGGGGAAGTCTTGACTAATGACTACAGGAACTAGAACCATGATGTTCCAGTTGAACTGGCCTGTGAAGCTCGTTTTTTTACTCTGATTTCGTGCATTCAGATTCCTTCTGAACAATGTGTCTTATTCTTAGTCTAAACTCCATTCATACTCATCACTTACCCCTGACCTCAACTCTCTGGCCATGAACAATGCTCCCCTTGAGGCCACTGTACCCCTCTCTCTTCCACTTATGTCAGTTTGCATGTGCTCCGCTCCATCCTACACTTTACAATTTTAGCAATCCTCTTCTAACATAGTCTTATAGCTCAGAACATACTGACCCACTGGTTTTTTTCCCATTTCTGTTCTTTAAACTCAGTATAATGTTTACTTTAAATAGATTTTGGTTTGTTTTGTTTCAGAAATTACCTGTTGCAGAATGGTACAGCTTATAAAGTGAGCACTAGGGCCTGACCAGTAAAAAAAAATGTTGCCACTGTGACCAGTATAGAAATTTTGCCTTCACTAACCCTGTTACTACTGTTCTATAATTGCCTGGTAAACACTGCATGAAATCATACCTGATCAACATTATGGTGCAAAGTTGCTGGCCTTTACAATCAAATATTTCTTTTGTTTTTATAAAAAATAAGAATAATGATTAATTATTAATATTTATGTATTTGAGCCCAAGCTGCACTTTAATAATAACACCTGGGGGTTTAGATGCAGGTTATCGGAGAAGCGCTGGCATCGTGGTTAGGGAGTTGGCCCCTAGGGTCAGAAGGTTGTGGGTTTGAATCCCAGACCACTAGGTTGCCCTGAGGTACTCTTGAGCAAAGTACCGTCCCCATCACTACTCCCCGGATGCTTTAAATAGCTGCCCCCTGCTGCATGGTGTGTATGGGTGAAATGCAGAGGTTGAATTTCGCTGTGCCGTGTTTCACGATGACAAAAATAGTCACTTTTATTTTCAAAAATGTTGCTGCTGTGATAAAGAGGCTTATATATTGCAGGATGTGATTTCACCAAACATTTTAAAGATTTTTAAGATTATTTTCCAACAAAATGTACATATATGTAATCATGTATGGGTTACATACAAGTGTCCGACATATTATTAAACATGGAAAGATAGTGGTGAGCACTCATCTTTGAGGAAGGAAGAAATGAGGTTGGAAAACAATCTTGAAAAATGATGAATGACATTTGGAGTAGTCAAATTATAAAGAAATCAACACCAGAACCTATTTTAATAGTGATAGTAAAGTTCTGCACTTGCAATGCATAGAAATTGGGACTAAACAGCTATCCGCTATAACTGGGACTAAACAGCGATATATTACGTTTTGAAAAAACACCAAGGAAAAAAACATAAGTTTGCTAAGGAGCATAAAGACTGGACTGCAACAGAAAAAGGACATGCAGTCTGATTTACTCTTAGTCCAGATGTACTCTTTCTAGAGTGATGAACACACTGGAGTAAAAAGAATATTGGATAAATAACATGCTCATCATGCCTAGTGCCTACCATACAAACCTGTGAGGGCAGTGTTATGATCTGAGGTTGCTTTAGTTGGTCAGGTCTAGGTTCAGCGAACTCATGTGCCTCAAAAAAATCAGCTTAGCTGACTACTTGAACACACTGAATTACCAAATTTTTTGCATCAGGACAACATTGAATAGAAATAAATGCTGTGACATTGTACAAGCAATCAAAAAGATACAATAGTTGATATGTGTTTTAATCAAACCTAAAGGCAGTCCAACTGAATATTAGTGTGTGACTTTTTTTGGCCAGGCAGTCTATTTTTACACTGATATATTCTCACTCCCTTCTTTTCTAGGCAACCATTCCTCTCTGCCATGCCGACCCCCTTTCTTCTTCTCCTAGGGCAATCTATTCAACCATCTGATATCCTCAAGCAGCAGACCTTCTCCCCAGCCTGGGCAGGCAGAGTGTGTGGGACAGATGGTTCAGGGAGATGCTTTTCAAGAATTCTTTCATTGCTACATGCAGTTCCTTCTTATAAAATCCTACATGGCTACATGCAATTCCTTCTTATATGACAGCTCTAAATAAGGCCATCATGTCAAAGTCAGAGTAATGCATGTTTATTTAGGTAAGTAGATCAAACAGTATAGATCTTCTTCTTGTTCTTCTTCTTTCGGCTGCTCCCGTTTAGGGCTCACCACTGCAGATAATCGATCTCCATTTCTTCCTGTCCCCTGTATCTTCCTCCTTCAAACCGATCATCTGCATGTCCAATCTCACCACGTCCACAAACCTCCTCTTTGGTCTTCCTCTTTTCCTCTTTCCTGGCAGCTCCATCTTCAACATCCTCTTCCAAATATAATCCTCATCTCTCCTCTGGACATGTCCAAACCAATGCCAACTTGTTTCTCTAATATAACAGTGTAAATCACCCAATTTTATTCTGGTGTCACTGTTCTCTTTATTAAATATTAAGGAGAAAGACTTGGTTGGGATTGTCAATACACTGCCACACCAGATTCAAAAAACAAAAATCTTAATAAGGATTTCTCTATGCTCCGGCCTAGGTTATTTCATTTGACTACATGAGTCACCAGATTTCCTCATTGTATATTTTTACATCAGCAAATAGTTCATTCAAGCCTTCATTATTTATTTGTACAAGAACTCGGCCATGTGCAAGCTTATCAGATTTGCTTAATGGCGACTGGCTTGCTAAATGGATGTCCTATAAGGTGCTTTAAATTTCTCTTTCCTGTGTCTGAAAACATAACATTATGGTCACTCAGCTCTACAGATAAGACATAAATGCACAACATCTAAACTCATCACAGATAAAATGCTGGGTTCTACACAGCACCAAACACACATGGTCACCTACAATCTTTATTTCTACTTCACATTCCTGTCTGTGAAACTAATATGCACTTAAGTATGGCAAACAATAGACTGGCTTTCACCAGCAATCACCGTTTCCTGTGGACAGGCTTAAACTTTCAGTGAGGAAACTTGTTTGGCAAGAGAGTATCTTCCACAGAGCTGCTGTACTCCTTTTAAAAGCAGATTAATTTTTTAAAATACTATTACTGTCCACCAACTTACAGAATGGACTTAGGAGTTATCTTTTGGTCAAATTCATCTGTATCACCACTGCAAATCCAACAACAGCTTTTAATATAATTTCAGAGAAAAGGCCAACAATAAAATACTCCAACAACTCCCCCTGACATTATGGAGGGGGTCCAATTTTGCACCTTTACTCTCTCTCACATCCACTGAACATCATTTTGCATGCCTCCCCAACATGGCCTTGGCACAGCATTAACAGAGGATTTGGGAGCAACAGACTGATACAGACTACAGAGGAGTGTATGATCGTCTGCACCTGCTGTAGCCATATAGTAGCACTGCATTGTGCACAAAGAAGCCTTAATCAAAGTTATTAGTAGGCATTCAAAAAACAAAATGAAGTGAAGTGACTTTCTCTCAGTGTGACAGCACACAATGAACCACAACGAAATGCATTCTGTGTATTTAACCCATACACATGCAGCAGGGAGCAGCTATGTCCAGAGCCCGGGGAGCAGTGATGGAGATGATACCTTGCTCAAGAGTACCTCAGGGCAACCTACTGGGCTGGGATTCAAACCAAAAAACTTCCAATTCTGGGGCCTAGTCCCTAAACACTAGGCCACCAAATGGATTTGATTGCAATCAGACACTATTAGTTTCAGTATTAGTGAGGTCAGGCACTGTGTTGTACAATTAGTTCTGGGTCACAAACTCCACTCCAACTCTTCCTGAAGACATTGGATGGAGAGCCATTTCTCTGGAGAATGCAGTTCCTCTGGTCATCAGCCCATTGCTGGGGGGCTTAATACCCCTCTAGCCAAGGCTTGGCACTGGTCACAGTGACCTCATGAGTCTGCTCCAGAGCATCCCATTCTGTTGGAAATGCTGAATGTTTCTAAATGCTGTGCACACGCCATGTCAGCAAATGGAGCACCTTCGCATATTCGCTAATGTGCCTGGACACTTCAGACACTTCAGCCTATGACTGCTTATGGTCACCCACACCCGCCTGAGCTGGAAAAATGGAAAAAGGACATGTGGTCTGATGAGTCCCGATTTACCCTTGGATGGAAGCACCAGGGTACGAAGGGAGTCAGATAAAGTGATATACTAAGTTCATGTTTTAGGTAGCCAATGAAACTGAGCCTAAGGTCGACCCAGGTCTAAGAAATGCCCTGCCTAAAGAAACAGCTCCTGTTCTTGTACCTGCCCACGAAGTTCTCCAGGACGGAGCTTTTGCCCGCACTCTGGCCTCCTACCACGGCTATCTGAGGCAGGTCCAGGTTGCAGCTCTGCCCGATGGCGCTGAAAGCATCGTGGAGGCGGTTGACGAGCGGGATGAGCTCCTGCATACCCCGGTTCCCCATCCTCACATCCAAAGGAGCTGACAGAAGGTCCTGACCGAGACGGTTAGTGTCCAAAAACCGCTGTCTCCTTCCCCCAGACCATCCAGAGCGTCAGCTGTAGACTAAAGAGACAGTCGCGTTCTCAACAGCTAGAGTTACAGAGCAGCGGGTCAGACTTTCATTACCGCAGTCGGAGGCGCGGTTTGACAGGCTAGTCGCTGGTGCTCGGCTAGCGTTTAAAACCTTGTCTAGAAGTTCCTAAATTATGCCCGTGTCAGTAACCGTGTGGTCCTTTAAAGTAACTGACGAAGTTAACTGTTTTATGAGAGGCTTGCCTGGTCCTCCTCCTCCCGTGAGCAGAACTTCAGCTCGACCTAATCCACTTCTGGACGCGCACACCCCTCAACACCGCTCTCGGTCACGGTGGGCACTTCTACTTCTTTCTGCAGCCGCCGACATGAGGAGGAACCGACATGCAGAAGTCCTTAAAGGAAACCGTGCCCACTGGAAGCGCCTTCCGTCCCTCCCTGCTCTGGTCCGGATCGGCTCTCTGGATCAACTTCTGACAGTTAACGGCTCGCTGCCGCGCATGCGCAAACACCCGCACCGCGCCTCTCCGCGGGGAAAAGCTCGAGCGCACGGACCGCCACTTTCTTACATTTCGTCTCCGTCCACACACGCCCCGGGACCGGTGTGAAGGTGTGAAAGGTGTTTATAAGAGCGGAGAGGCTCCTGTGTGGTCTGTTTTCCTCTCCTAGTGCCAGTGCGCAGGTTCCTGTACAGTCCGGCTCGCTCTTTAAAGAACACGGCTGGAGCGGAGGTCTCTCGGGTTGCCAGGTTGACGCACAGCTAAATGCGAATCAAGGTTTTATAAAGCAGGTTTATTCATATTGCTACAATCTGATCCATCTTAAAAGGTTACCCAGAAGTGAAAGCGTTATCTAATAAAGCAAACGTTCTGAATTAATATTAATAAATAACATGTTGACAATTATTATTATAATTATTAAGCATTAAAAATAATTATCAAGACTAACATTAACTTATCAGTACAAATGTACTCATTTATAATAAGCTTGCAGAATCAGTAGACTGAAATTAAGTGAAAGTGACAACCCTTGTCATTGTGAGGTCACGGCACAGCCCACATGAACCACAACGAAATTGGACCTCTGCATTTAACCCATGCACACTCAAACCCGTGCAGCAGTGGGCAGCTATTGAAAGCGCCCGGGGAGCAGTGATGGGGATGGTACCTTGCTCAAGGGTACCTCAGGGCAACCTTTTGGGAAGGGGTTTGAACCCCCGATCCTCAGATTATGCGACTAACGCCCTAACCGCTAGGCCACCGCTGCCCCAATATACATATCACATGATTACACTAGAAATTAATCTGATAATGAATCCAATCACACATTATAACAGCAAACATTTAAGTTTACCCAAGAAACATGAAAACACACTGTGAATATGTACACTCATGAGATTCCTTTCGGTGCAAGTTTCCCTTTCAGTGACATACAGCTGTGATTTATGCACCGTTTAACCTTGTAGGGAATATTCAGGGGAAACAATGACTTTGTAATTATAAAAACCCTTTGTTAACACTCAACCTGTGAATAATAAACATTGAGAAAGTAAATTTCAATTATTTTTTATTGGGGTACTTCATCTGAACTTCTTAATCATGATCCTATTCTCAACATTTGTATTCTTACAGCAAGCTGTCAAGTGTTTTAGCTGTAAACACTTCACAGATTTAAATGATAAGAAAAGCAAAATTGTAAATGTTTCTTTACAACTTACTGCATTACAACCTGATCAATCGTTCATTTATATTTTAATGAGAATGCATTCAGCATTTCCTTGAATGCTTTGCAATGCATGTGTATGATCAAAGCATTTCTCTGCAAATCCCATACTGACACACAAACACACAGATTCATTCCCTTACTTATTTAAACTAACCGCAGGTCCTTGAGCATTGCAGAAATGTCTATTTGAGGGGTGCAGGGGGCGTTCTGACTGCGGCTCCGCAGTGCCCCCTGTAGGCTTTTGCCAGCCTTTTGCAGCTCCTGGGGGACAAGAGAAGGTGTTTGTCCTTCACCTCCACTTCTTGAACAAAGCAACACCTCATTGACCTCGCCTTCAATGGGTCGAGATAACACATTTGGGAACACGGCATGTATGCGCTCCATCACTGTCTGCCTCAGAGTTGAATCACGACACACCAGATTCAGCATAAAAACCCCTGAGATATATGGAGAGATGGCAAGGAATAAACAGAAAAAGAATGTAAGAGAGAGCGGTAATGCTGAGCAAAATAACAGGCTTTGTTTAACAGCGTAACAAAATATCAGGAGTTTTCATGGCATTATCTGCAAACTAAACAACTCTTTACAGACGTATTCTTAAATTACCAAGGCAGAGCCACCTTACCACGAGGGGTTAACAGCTTGCAAACTTTCTCCAGTAGAGATGTTTCCACAAAGGGAGGTGGAGGGCAGCTCATGCCCAGGGTGGGGTCTTTACTGTCAACATCAAATATGATGACATCATAGGAATGTCCACCTATAAATAGGGTGCAGGCAGAATAGTGGGAATGAGAGGGAAGGGCCTTCTGCAGTCCACTGCAGACAATCAGCATCTAACATTCATTCAACATGAATGTTAGGAAATATTATGCTTGTTATATCTATATGGTTATGCTTATTGTATCGCTATGCTTAGGTTAAAAGCTCTGGTCCCTAGAACTATTTGTCAAAAAAGCCTCAAGCAGTTGAAACTGGTCTGAACCAGGGCTTCTGTTCTTGAATTGAAGATCACAAAAGGCCCCACATCTCCTCCCTGACTTCCTTGATAATGAACTGTTTCTAGCCTTACGCTGTGTAAATGCATTATGGAAGTCCAGCCCCTATATAGGCTGGAAGAAATCCTGTATCTTTGACCAGGGGCAGCGGTGGCCTAGCGGGTTGGGCGTTAGCCGCATGATCGGAGGATTGGGGGTTCAAACCCCTTCCCAATAGGTTGCCCTGAGGTACCCTTGAGCAAGGTACCGTCCCCATCACTGCTCCCCGGGCGCTTTCAATAGCTGCCCACTGCTGCACGGGTTTGAGTGTGCATGGGTTAAATGCAGAGGTCCAATTTCATTGTGGTTCATGTGTGCTGTGCCGTGACCTCGCAATGACAAGGGTTGTCACTTTCACTTTTTCAGTGTGAGCTGACACCCATGACTGCTCCTTCTTGCAAGGATAAAACTCTGCTTATAGAAGGCGAGCCTTTTGGGTCTTTCATAATGAGAAAATTCTCCTAACAATGAAACATGAAAACGTTCATCCCTGCTCTTATCGTTTAAATAAAGATCTGCTGGTACCATTTCAAGTAGATTACTATGCCTCATCCAAACAGGCTAAGGAGGGGTAGTGGTGTAGAGATTACAGTATGATTTAGTATATGTAATACAAAGATATGCTAACTGACCATTACTCCAAAATATAGCACACATCTGGCAAAAGGAGAAGAAGAAATCAAATCTCAAGTCTTAACATATCTTGTACCTAATTTAAGCCCAGTTAAATAATTATGCATAACTTCCCTCAGGAATCACTGAAGTGACTGACTTCTTAATACTCCTCTGAATGGTGGATACTTGATCACATATTAAGCAGTAAGATATTTTTAAAAAGATAAATTCCAGATTCTTCTGATTCTTCAGATATTTCTGCTGCTAGGAAGGTCATGGGTTCAAATCCCAGACCAGTAAGTTGCCCTAAGGTACTGTCCCCATCACTGCTCCCCGAGCACTGTAAATAACTGCCCCCTGCTGCACGTGTGTGTATGGGTTAAATGCACAGACTACATTTCTTTGTGGTTCCCTGTGTGCCGGGCTGTGTTTCAAAATGACAGTTCGTTACTTTCACTTCATCTACTTCTGTTATTCCTCACCCTTGCTCACAAGTGTACGGATGTGCTTGAGGCCGTCCTCCAGTATAACTTGCAGTTTATCATCTGGCTGGAACCCAAACCAAATTTGTGCCACCTCCAGCACAGCTGGGTCCAGCTCCACCACCTCCACTCGCACACCAGGCACAAAGTCCCGCACAAACTGGGGCAATCCTCCACCTCCCAGTCCAACCACTAACACTGACACCAGCTCATCTGTTCAACAAAACATAACAGAGATTAGTTCAAAGTAATAAAAATGAAAACATTCAGAAGTTTTTAGTTGTAAAGTAATGTAATGAATGAAAAGTAATTAAAGATCAGTTATTTTTACGTATAAAACCTTAGAAATCATTTAGAACTTCCATTGTAGTTAAATTACTGCATCATAGCCTCAGTTAAACCAAAATTCAGCAGTGATTCTTCTTTTCCTGTTTGTTTGATAGTCTACAGGGGGTTAAATTTGCCAGGGATATAAATGTACTAGTGGCAGTGGTGGCCTAGTGGTTAGGGTGTCGGCCACATGATCGGAGGATCGGGGGTTCGAACCCCTTCCCAATGGGTTGCCCTGAAGTACCCTTGAGCAAGGTGCCGTCCCCGTCCCGCTCCTCCCTGCGATGGGCTGGCGACCTGTCCAGGGTGCGTCCCCCGTCCTCGCCCTGTGTGCGCTGGGTTGGACACCAGCACCCCCCTGTGACCCCGTTTGGGACAAGCGGCAGAAAATGGATTGATGGATAAATGTACTAGGGTTGCTACATCTCTAAACCAATCCAACATCTTCAGAGCACAAAATAGGGGCCAGAGTGCTCTCACCTTAGCATACCTGAAATGTCCCCCCCCCTTAAAAACTCACTTCAGCTTGCACATGTGTGTGCAGAACACTTTATTTGCAGTAAATTAAGCAGAATGTCTTACACAAAAAACAAACAAATCCATTAGCAAAGTAAGCTTCTCTTGCTTGTGTTCTGAATGAGCACAAAGATATTTAGGGGGTAGGTTTCAGAGGAGGCAAACCTCAAAAGGTAAATAAGGGTAGGGTTTCTAGGAAAACCCTTCAAGTACCAAAAGCTTAACATACTTCCACCGGATATGCTTTTTATTTAGCAGATCACATTTAGCATAGTTTTTCCATACCATGGTTGCCTACCTTTTTTTCTGATGGCTTCTGTTCCTAGCATTGCAAGGCCTGCAACCATCACTTCATGATGAGTACAACAGAGGAATCCTCGGTCTACAATGTGACCTTTACCAACAGAGGCTGGAGTGTCAGTAGAAGAGGGTTTTGATTTCTTCTTACTCTTCTTCTGATGAGAAGAAGAGGCTGGAAAAGTAGTAAAATACAAATTAAACCAAAAGTGGAGAATGTACTTCATGTATTCACATGTAGAGGTAAATACCAATCATACATAACTGGTTACTCTCATTCTGTGCCACAGAAATGCATACACATACATTTGTTATGACTGACTCACATGTGGTGGTGGATCGTAGGCGGCTTTCAGACTGCACTAGCTGAGTGTTATTCATGAAGACCAATCTGCGGTAAAGATGCCCATCCTCTCCTCGAACATCCTCCACAGAATACTCCCCTGTTAAGTCGCTGACGCCATGGCCAACCACCTCCCTCCAGCCCAGGTCACCCCCTACTGACAAAAATGGAACCTAAACCATAACAGGTCATCAAAGTAAAGGCAAAAATAGGGAGAATACATCAATCACAGAAATTACATGTTCAGAGACATTAGATTTGCCTGGTTAAAAAAAAGAGATGAATCAGATTTTCTATAGTAGTACACTTTAAAGAGCATTTCTGTTATCTTTTTTCTGCTTATAAATGCAAACACTGAACCATTTTGCTTGATTACCTCTTTAAGCCTTTTCAAATAAATATATCAACATCTTTCTTTTACCTGCTGATTGGCCGGCATTCCAGGCGGTGCAATTTCCATCACCATGGGAGAGAGTTCTGATTGGACTGCTTGCATGTCTTCATATTCCTGGTCTCGATGCATGGCAACAATAATCAATCGGCGGAATTTGGCACTGGAAGCAAGCTGGGTACGACCCTCAGCAGAGCCATATAACCAATCAGTTTCACGTCCCTGAGGAACTACAGATGATAAACATGTTATAGTTATTGTTAGATAATTACAAAACATTGCATTATATTCCTTTGGGGTTCAGAGTTTGCATCCTTAGATTTGCATTGTTGATATGAGGCTAATTTAGCCTATAAAAAAAAAAAAAAAAAAAAAAAAAAAAAAAAAAGTTCAGTTCATTGCTCAAATCTCTAATAATCTTGATATTGTTGTCCGTTTTTTATTGAAGGTGTGAGAGGGAATTATTTATGGGAAAACAGATTAAAAAATGTATTTCCACAGTGTAGGCATATTGTAATATATGAGAAATATTTAATTTTGTAGCCTTAATATATGTTAAAAAGTTTAACTAACTAAATTTAAAAGTGTTTATTGGAGGACCTCTTAGCACCAGTGCAAACTGTATAAAGTACCATTGTACACCAAAAAAGGTCTGGACTGATTGATTATTTTTAGGGAAGCTGTAGACATTTTAAATTGTTCGTTTAAGAGAAGATTCACTTTAAACAAGTGTTTAAAAATAAAAGGGACCTATTAAACACTTACCAATAAAAATGGCAAAGTGGTTGCCACGGGGCACCTTGATAGAAGACGGACTGTCTTGAACTGTGAGTGTATATCGTGGCCGACCTGTGGCTGTGTGGCACAGGGTGAGTGAAGGTGTGCTAGCCGTGTCTGTGCCACCTTTCAGCTTCTGGAGCATGAGGGCATAAGCCTGGCGTTCCTTTATCGCAGCCAGCAGATCTGACACTGATGCCAACCTGCAGGGGGGCCCATCCTCTCCCTGGCACATCTCCAAAACTGTAAAGGGAGGTGGCTGGCGGAACTTTGTGCAGATTAAAATAAAGACAGGCAGAGCAAATGAAGAGGAATCAGAATCCTGGTTCTGTTGGCTCAGGCAGTGGATCCTTATGGCCCAGCCAGCCTCAGCAAAGTGCTCCACTGCCAGCTTTATCACATGCTCCTGGGCGAGAGTCACACATACGTAGCGGCCTCCCACGGCCAGAACCCGGGCCACCTCAGCCAGCATCCGCACCGCCATGGCCCCATCTTCCTCTGAAGCCATGGCATCAAGAGTGCCCTTGTCCAAAGCTGCCTGGTAACTGGCACTCTCGTAGCCCGTCTGGGTGGCATCAACTTGCTTGAAGATGAGGTCAGGCCGACGCTGGGCATTCCTCTGGTTCATGTGAGACACCACTGTCTCACTGATGTCAATGTTGGTTAAGTGATGGTAGCCGACATCATAAAGTTGCTCGCTCAGCTCAGAGTTGCCACAACCCACCACTAAAACCTGAGGCAGATAAAAGGAATACAGGCATTTGTTAGGCATGCATAAACCAAGTATGTGCCATACTTAATGTCTGTTGAGATATGTCCTTCAAAATAAAAGTGCTGATTTCTATACCACAGGTTTTCTTAGTAATCACTTCTTTAGTTTTCATATTCACAAATAAAGAGTTTAAGAACTTTACATATATTACAAAGGATGTTTCATAAAACAAGATTCCTGTAAAGTTGAGGACTGTCCAACAATGATGTCACATCATTCTGTTTAAAGCACAGGCTTGACGATCTAGTTATTCGGCTAAAATGAGGACTCAAGAATGAGAGTTGGGAACAAGTGCACTTGGATATAGATCATAATTAGAGCTGGGCAATATGATTATTTATGATTATTGTGATAAATCACAGCACAAGGTTAATTTGGGAGTGTATCTTGATATTGTCAGTAATTAAACAACAAAGTCAGCTGTGGGTTTTTTGTGAAGCAAAGTGAAAGTGACAGCTTGTCACTGTGAAACAGCACAACACACTGAACCACAACAAAATGCAGCTTCTGCATTTCACCCATTCACACACACGCAGCAGGCGACAGCTATTGAAAGCACCCAGGGAGCAGTGATGGGGACAGTACCTTGCTCAATGGTACCTCAGGGCAACCTACTGGTCTGGCATTTGAACCCACAACATTCTGACCCTGGGGCAACTCCCTAACCACTTGGCCGCCACAGCACACTCTTGGTGCAGTAGAGTGTCAGAAAAAAAAACGTTTTCCTCCATTCAAGCGTATCATATTTTAACATTTAGTATCGAGATGTATTTTTGCCGTGTCGCCCACCCCTGGTCCTTACTGTGGATATCTGAGCATTACTGAGATCATCACTCAGTATGATAGAAGAGCTGCTGAACTGAAAGGGCACTGATAGTGTGGAGGGAGTTTTGTAAGAGAGGTATTACCTTTTCCCTCGGTTTGATGTACTTGTGCAGGAGCCCGCAGAGGGAGTTATAGTCTCCATACCACTCGAAAGCCTTTCCTCCTCGTTTACGGAAAAACCGCTCCCAGTAGTCCGACGAGCTGAACTCTTCAGCTGTTCTGGGCAACAGACTCATCCTTACTGTAACTTGTAAATCACAGCGTGTAAACAGACAGCCACGTGTGAATAAATAGCAGCTAACGGCGCTGCTAGTATCTAACACGTGCTTATCCGATAAACAGTTTATTAATTAAATCATGTTGATGTAGCAACTGCAAGCATGCGGTCTTAATACTGAACATACAGTCATATGAACTATTTTTTAAAGCAAAAAGAAAAGATATTAATCTTAAACAAGAGCCGAAATGCCGTTCCCTTCTCCCCCGATACACATTGTATCCACTCGGACTCATCTGAGTGACGGACGGAAGTGTGATTGGACAGTCAGAGAAGGCCGAATATTGTTTTCTCTCCGCTGATTGGTTAAAAGTTTGAGCGGCTTGATGTGATTGGTCGATCGATGTGACGTCTCTTTGTGGGTGGGTAAGGCTGAGAAGAGAGCATGGCGGGGCCGGCAGGGAGATCCGTGGTGTTTGTAACTGGAAACGCCAAGAAATTGGAAGAGGTGAGAGCATGAATGTAAAAAAGTATTTCATCTTCTACTAAAGTCAAGAATGGCACAATATGAGGGATGTTAATGTTAAAGTGACAAACAAACAGGCTCTGCGGTTTCTCCCGGCATTGCTGTGCGCGCGCGTGCGCGTTCCGCCTTTTGCATTTAGATTTGAATTTCACTCTGATAATATTTATGTGTAGGATTTTTAATGCCATATGCATTTATTTCAAAGCAAATTTAGACAGAGAACTATGTCCAGATATTTTCTTATAGTCAATTATAAATCACTGCCAATAGGATACCCATGCTTGACGTTTTCTTTTTTGTTAGCTAACTTTCTTCTTTTTTCTAAATACATTTGGGGAAACATTTTATCCCCAAAATTTCATGGCTTGTTCCTCAAGCAGGACATAAATATTGATAAGTAGTGTATACACAACCCGAGTATTGACTGATATGCACAACTTCTGCCCTTGATCTCTTTCTGTTTTGCTTAAATAGGTTGTCCAGATCCTTGGAGACAAATTTCCCTACAAACTTATTTCCAAGAAGATTGACTGTGAGTATGGACTCAAGTTGTTATGTATAATGTCTTTAGTGATTGTGTGTTTATTTTGACTAAATTACTTGATTTCCAGTGCCTGAATACCAAGGAGAACCAGATGAGATCTCGATACAGAAGTGTCAGGAGGCAGCAAGACAAGTATAGCTTTTATAGTACAGGTGATTTTTATTACTACTGCATTGGAATTTCTTTTTAAAGCTTTTGTGTCTCTTATAAAGGTTGATGGACCAGTGATTGTAGAGGACACCTGCCTGTGTTTTAAGGCACTTGGAGGGCTACCAGGACCATACATGTAAGCAAAAGCTTCTTCTACCTTTATCTCGGTTCAAATGCAGTGATTGGTTTGTTGAAACCAGACCACAGCTTTTGATAAGCAACATTTGCCTTTGCTCCCTTAGTAAATGGTTTTTGGATAAGCTGAAGCCAGAAGGTAAATAATTTTTTTAATTTTTTTTTATCACATTAATCTTATGAATGCCCAAATAAGCATAGAAATCTTTAGGACAGTGAACATTTATTGCTTTTATGTTGTTTGCAGGCTTGTATAAATTACTTGCTGGTTTTGAGGATAAATCAGCTTGGGCTCTTTGCACATTTGCTTTTTGTGCTGGCAAACAAGAGCCAGTCCAGCTTTTTAGAGGAATTACTGAGGTATGGTCACATTCTACATCCACAACCTAAAATACTTGACATATTTTACAAGTTATTGCAGTGCACAAGTATGCAATACACCTCATGTGTCAATTTTCATCAACATGGCTCATTCAGCAGGACACAAATAGACTATTATGCAGGCTCTGGTCTGTGTGTTCCAGAAAAAAATATGTAAGTCATAAGCTGTGCACAAATGCAATAGTAACACATACTGGTACCTACCGGATCCCTTGTTGCTGTTTAGGGCTGCATTGTGGAACCCAGGGGCCCTAGAGACTTTGGATGGGATCCATGCTTCCAGCCTGATGGTTATGATAAAACGTGAGTGAACTCCCTTTCTTTTATTTCAGAGCTTCACCACTAGATGGCAGCTTTAGGCAACTAATTCATAACATTCCTCCTATTTCCAAGCTGGTCAAAGTATTGTAGAGAAGAGTAAAATTCTAGTTATTTAGAATGCAGCTGCCTTGTACCCTTTTGCCTTTGAAACAATACTATGAGAAATTTTATGGATGCAATAAAACAGCTTTTTTTTTTTCTTCAGCTTTTAGTCTAGATTTAACTTATTATATGTCAGTCCAAAGGTAATCTATTGCTCAGATATCAAGTATTTTTGTTAAGCCTCTCATAGTTCTTATTGCTGTATAAAACTGCAGTTTCTCATTGTAATCAGTTGTGTCCTTTAATGACCTCATCTTCTTTTGGCTGCTCCCATTCTGGGGTTGCCATGTCCTCTGCTTATTCCTCCTTCAAACCGACCACCTGCATGTCCTCTCTCACCACGTCCATAAACCTCCTCTTTGGTCTTCCTCTTCTCCTCTTTCCTGGCAGCTCCATCTTCCACATCCTTGAAATATAATCATCATCTCTCCTCTGGACATGTCCAAACCAACGCAACCTTTCTTCTCTAATTTTATCTCCAAGACATCTAACCTGAGCTGTCTCTCTAATATACTAATTTCTAAACCTGTCCACCCTGATCACACCCAATGAAAACCTCAGTATCTTTAACTCCGACACATCCAGCTCTGCTTGCTGTCTTTTCGTCAGTGCCGCTGTCTCCAACCCATAGTTGTCTCACTACTGTCCTGTAAACCTTCCCTTTTACTTTAGCTGGCACCTGTCAGTCCCAAATCACTCCAGCCACTCTTCTCCACCCATTCCATCCTGCCTGGACTCTCCTCTTCACCTCTCTTCTACACTTGCCATTACTCTGAACTGTTGATCCCAAGTGTTTAAATTCCTCCACCTTTTGTCACCTTTCATTCACACTGATGTATTCTATCTTTGTCCTCCTTGCTTTCATCTCTAGAGCATATCTCCATCTCTCCAGATTCTCCTTAAGCTGCTCCCTACTCTCACTACAGATCACAATATCATCAGAAAGGTGTTTTGTAATGACCATGAATATTAATTTTTGTAGAAACAGAAATTATTTTTAAATCACCTTGAAGGTTTGCTTTGATGTGCTCTTGAAAATGGTTTCTTGAGGTAGATGCTTTTATGATTGAAGTGTTATTTCCGCAAGTGGGCCACAACTAAAGCCATCAGTGGATTATAATTGTTGGGTTATGTTAAAGCAATTTTACTCTTCTTTTTATTCTTTGTTTCTGCTTCCTGTTCTGTCTAGGTATGCAGAGCTCCCAAAAGAAGTCAAGAACAAAATCTCACATCGTTACCGTGCACTCACAGCCATGTCAGAACACTTTTCCAAACTCAACAACACACCAGAGACCAAGCGCCCCAAGCACAGTGACTAATCTCCTGCAATGGCAAGGGACAACTGGATCTCCGCCAGCCCCGTTATAATCCAGGCATTTGAGCCGCTGGACATATTTGCTTTCATCCATCTACCAATGGGCTGAAACCAAATATTACAATAAATTTACAATAACATTTTTAATATAAAAGAGAAGTGTTGGCTGGTTATTGTTTTTAAATGTGTTTTATTGCTAGAAAGGAAGCATTATATGGCTTCTTGGTTATGAGAGAAAATACTTTATACTGACTAACACTGAATGTGCAATATGAAGGGAAATGAAATTCTCTGTAAAGTCCATTATATAAAAAGAAATCAGTTGTTTAATATAAATACAAAAACAGTTTTAAGAATATCCCTTGCTAGTAAGGTCCATTCTGTGTATCTGTTTATCTCTGAAATGAGGCAGAAGGCTATCTTTATGCAAAAAATAATGTAATTAAAATAAAAATGTAATTATATTTAAATTAAATTTAAACCTGCTTTTAAAACTAATTTATAAAAGGTAGAATTAAGAATGTTTCTGATGAAAGTATTGGATGGCTGGATCCAATATGGTTGGTGCAACTGACTCGGGCACTGAGCCCATTGAGCTTGATGATGATGAACGTACTACATATTTTACCTCTTCTGACTGGCTAGCTAAACTTTCAGAGTCTGGAAGCGTAGTGTCTTTTCTTGCTTTCTTATAGCTAGGATTCTACACGAGAAGCAACTAATTTTGGGAGTGCAATATTAAAAAAGCAAACTTGAAATATTGCTTGGTCAGCTAGATTTGGAGAATTTGTTTTATTTTAAAGGAAGTCATTGTAAACTCATGTTTGGCTTTGACTGGCAAGCTCATGAGGAATCATGTTTTATTTAATGCCTTAGTCAGCACAAATGGCTGATGACAGCAGTGCTGAAGAGGGATGCCAGTGGGTCTCAGCCCTATAAATCTACACCCTGCTACAGTGACAAAAAAGATGTCCAGAAGGTCAGGGCGATAAAGGATAGAAATGGAAACATACTCACAAATGATCAGAGTGTCTTGAGCAGATAGAAGGAATACTTTGAGGGCCTGATGAATGAACAGAATGAGAGAGAGAGAAGATTGGATGAAAGAAATGCAGCAAATTCAGTAGTAATGTTTTTACTTCTGTTTCTCACATTCTCAATTTTTCATTCCCCTTCCCTCCTTCCCTCCCTCCCTGCACATCCCCTGTGACAACAAGACTTCCAGTGGTAATGAAGATAAACAGCTGTAGCTAATTCACAAAGCAGTAGGCCTGTCAGAAAGGTGTCTGATGTTTATGACTGATGAGATTTGCAATGGTAGAGTCAAAATGCTCTTAAGAAAATAGTCATGCTCTTAAAAGATACATTTTAAATTCTTACTTTTCCATTAAATAAGTAAATTGCAATATTAAAAGAGCTGAATGCAACGCTGTGATGCTTTAAGGTATCTTTGCTATGCTCAGAAACTACTGTTACCCATACCTAGGGCCAAATAAAGGTTCACATTAAGTGTATAAATAGCCTCTGTTACACTGCCCTCACATAAAGTAAAATACTTAAAATGCCCAACCAATTATCCATTCAAGATATGTATCTGGATAAATATGATTAAATGAGCTCTCCCATTGGTTAAGCCTCCAGCCAATAGCTTGAAATCCTTGTCAGAATAAATACCAACATAATCATTAAAAGAGACAGAATCAACCTTGATTTTGTTTTTTCTTAATGAAGGTCTCTTTACAAAAGGAACAACTCTAGAAATGCCACATACAATGTGAGTTATGTATAAATAAATCCCAAATCAACCCAAGTCAACTTTAGATAAAAGTTATTTAATCTATAATGTCTTGAACATTTGTTGTCTGCAGTGTCGATACCTCTGCACTTTTTCTTGTCCCCATGACTGTTTTGTCATTTATGGCCCAAACTGGCAGCCTAACAGTTATGGTTCACCTTTGCCACTATCCAAACAGTTCCTCTTAAGCTAGAGTTCTCAGGTGCCCTGAGTTGCCCAAGTGCACCATAAGAGCAGAATAATGAAGGATAAACCATATTCATGGTTTGTGCAAGCAAAGCCTAGAAATGGCAATGGCAGGGACACTGGCCGGAATGACTTGCACTTCCAGTCAGAGTCGTGAGCTGTTACACCAGAGAGCCCAGCCTGCCAGAGGATGTTTCCAAGCCCAACTTTTAGGATGTTTCAAAGTTTTCATCATCTCTTCCTCATGCTAAAGTGATTCTTCAGTTTTAATAACTGTTTCAGGGACCAGATATGAACACACAACTATAATCCTGCTACAAAACTTTATTGAGCTGTAAAGCAAACTTTCAGGAAGTACTAGTCCCCTCTGTGATGCAGCTCAATGACTCTACAAGTGAGCAGAAGATGGATTAAAAGGATCTGTCTGTATGCTGGTCATGTTTCAGCCTAAAGAATGCCCTGGTCCCATTATGGTCTTTGGGCAGGGAATGAGAAAGTTGGTTTGGTAAAGGTTCAGTGGAAAAAGGGGTTTGAAAATAACTACCTTAGGTCTAGATTCCTGCATTCATTATTACACTGAGACACAAACAACAACAGACATAAGACAAGGCCGCAGGGGCAAATGTCCAGGGAAAGCATTCCCTGCATTTAAGAGCTCCTGTGGACTGTTCCTTTCAGATCCACATCAAAACCTACATCCTCTCTTCAACCCGTTTCCTGCTGGGCTCGTGAGCAAGAGCTCTTCCACTTTCCGAGACAATGGCGTCTCAATATCCCTTAATTAAACTAAACAACATTCCCAGACACTAAATCCTGTGGAAAAGGGGGCTGCCTCCAGGTACATAAACATGTTGTTGTACGTATGTCTGGAATGGAGTATTAAGGTTGATGATGGAAAAACATCCTGTCAAAGTAGATATAAAGATTGTATCCATATGTCCATAAGAGATATGTCCCTAAGACAGGCTGTATGTAAAGCCTGATTTTACATTTGTCAAGTTGCCATTTATATCTACCTGTCTTACTCTTTGTTTTAGATATATACTTTACAATCAGTTACAGTTTTTTTACCTTGGCAGAGGAACATTAAAATGAATTGCCTTCTAATAAGATTTCAATGATAATCACACAATATGGCAGCAAGGAAAATATCCTAAATTTGTTGGTCTGTCAGACCTTTTCATTCAATAACATCTCCTATTACAAAAATTACTTGTCGTATGCCAGGATCTGCTTGCCACCTGTCAGTCTACACTCACACAACTTTACCAGCACACATTCCTCCTCCGTGTACACAGCAACACACATTAAACCTGTGAATTTAAGAGCACTATTTAAATCCCAGAAAGGCAGGTACTGTAAGTGATTTCACAGGTGAAATAATATCCATAACCACGTAGGCCTGTCTGTGTGCAATAGGGTCCTAAAATGCACCCTAACTCAGCAAGGTGTCCAATATAGGCCCATTGAATCTGGCCCTGCAGTGCTCTGGAAGATGTTGCATGCCATCTCTATGGGTCAGGTTGCAGAAATCTCTTAATTGCCATGTTGATTGAAAATTGTCCCCTGATAATCAAGGTAAGGTTTTTGTTTATAAATATTAACAAGGTAGAAAAGATTTAAATGGACTCTGATGTTTTGTTAGATTTGGTCATGATGCTGTTATCCAGGAATTCACTGTCTCTGTGGTCCATTAGTTACTATAACAGACATTTACTTTGAAGGGGTGGTTACTTTGAAGGAATGAGAGGTTGTGGAAAGCTGCCCGTCGTCCAAATGGCCAGCATCTGTTTGCCCCCATTTTCCCTCTCATGCTGAGCTTTTTTTCATTTTATGAAACAAATCTTATTTATAAAAACTTGTGCTGTGCTGACTTTTTGTTCAAGAGCAGGATTGGGATTTAGCAAAATTCTAATATTTTGAATCTGTGCTCAGATCACGTTATATATTGAAAAATCAGTATTCAGAATAGAGTTAGTTTTTCGTGCTTGCTTATTAACTGTTTTGTGTGGCAACCTGCCATTTTCTAAAATATATGGAGTCATTGTTAAACAAAAGTTCTGAGAGAAGTTTTTGACCTAAAACATTTATTTTAAAAAATGCAGGCACATGCAAAGCATAGGGCAGCAAAAATAACTACTCAGAAGGCAGATGTGGGCCAACTTGTCTGGGATGAAAAGTAAAATGAAAAGGGAAAAGGAAAGTACATTTAAATACATAGCTTTTTCATTACGATCTTTGTGAATCCCATGGAATGATCTTTAATTTTGTATAGACATTGCCTGACACATAATCAGAACTGCATTTACTTGATCAGAAACTGATGCCGGATGTTTAGTATCACATAAATTCCATCTCATCTAAGGAGTTTTGGGCGGTGCTCCATCACTCCAGAGAATGCAGAACCACTAATCCACAGCCTAATCCTAGGGGCTTGTTACTCCTCAAGCCAGTTCTTAGCATTGGGCATGGTGACCATAGGTTCATGTGCAGGGAGTGGATCAGCATGAATTTAAAGCAGCCAATAAAAGTAATATATTCCACAAAGCCGTTCAATAATTGTAAGGGGTGTATCTTTTTATGGGGATGGAGGGAGCCATCCAACTTTTTACCGAAAAGCAACCGCTTTGTAAATCCACTTGACTGATGATACAGAAATTTATAGAAAAAGTAGTTAAACATAGAAAGCCTCTACCTTCATTAACCTTCATGACCAATCAGAAAATGTTTTTCTAAAATCTGGCCACAAAAATTGTTCTTCCACCCCAAATGTTATAAATCTACCCCCTCACTTAAATATTAACAAATTTCCTACTGCATATAATGTGTTTGAGAATGGCCAGAATCTTCATGTTTCAGTGCTGGTCTCAAACAGAGGTGTATTTTTACAGGACTGAACTGACCTTTGATGAGTTAAAGTCAAGATGAGCACATCACTGTCTAACTGTTTGACTGATCACAGATGTTGTTTCTCAGAAAACAGATTACCAAATCCCTTCCTTTGTTCTGACTGGAAGGCTTATTACTTCAAGAAAGCTTCCATTCGCCCCTTACACATATGCCAAGCTTCACTGCTCACACACAAATACACAACAGAGAGGTGTGACATCATGGAGCCTGCTGAGCTTTATTTGTTGGTTCCAGCTGAATCCAAGGCTGTCTAAATGTTTCCACAGCAATCAACAGAAATCATGTAGCGTTTTAGTACAAATTATTTCCTCACTGACTGATTAGTTCACTTCTTAGGTTCAGTGAACAGGTGATCCAGCAGTTGGCCTGGAGGGTAGGATTTAATGGGAAATGAAAAGAAAGGGAGAAGTTATTCTTCAGGGTTCCTGCAATGGAAAACATCTGTCACCAAATCTCCCTTTTATGATGCCATTTGATTTCTCTAGAAATCATTCATGCATAGCATCTAGTAACACTGAGCCTAACTATATGAATGTGTCAGATTCCTGAGTAAAATATTGGCATAATATATAACATGCATGATTATGTTTGCTTAGTTTATTTATTGTCTAATAATATAATTGCAGCATGCTTCAGAACAGTTGATCATTACATTATTATTAATGTGTTGATGAACTGTTCATATATTAATATTAGATGGTTTTTAAAGGGTTAACTTCATGTACATGTGATTCAGAAATCCAACAATAGCAACTGACCTTAGTAATGCTCTTAAGAGCTGATGCAATCATATCTTTACAGCAATGTTTCAACATCTAATGTAAAGTTTTTCAGAGGGGTCCATTCACTTATAATACCCTTAATTTTAGAAAAAATATAATATATATAATGCTTTAACTGCTATATAATGCTTTAACTACTTTTTCTGTATGCTTTGTGCTTCCTCTGTTCATTTTAATGTCTGAGTAGATTAGCAGAGCAAATTAGAGATTGACTTTTGTTTTTAGAAGATGGTGTTTGCGTGTGTGTGCTTGTGATTGTGTGTCTGTGATGAATGATCTTGTATTTTTCTTTAAAGAGCCAATGCAGGCACATCTGGGACTCATCAGTCACAGGTTTGGGCACTGCTCCTCTGGCTCTGCATCCCCCGCTCCTGTCGTTTATAACCCTGCAATACACTCCAACCCCCATCACCATCCACCCCATATCCCCTATAATGGTTAGCTTAAACTTCCCCCAGTCTTTTCCAAATTTGGACAAAATGTCTTCTTGGGAAGTCTTCTTCTGTATATCACCACAAGACAGTTGCTCTATATTATATAATTTTCTATATTAGATTCATTGGATTACGTTGGCTTGTCCGTGTACCTGCATATGGACTATAAGTCCAATGGACTTTTCAGCTTTCTTCTGAAGTTAAGGGTGAAAAAATGGAGGAGGTTGTTTTCTCACTTTGCTACACATTTGCTGCACTAGCAGTTTCAACTCTTCTGGGAAGGCATTACACTACAGGACATCTAGTGCTGTTGAATGATTAGTTTGGGACTACAAATGCCTCACACTGATTCACCCTAATGGAAAGAGCTCATGTCTTCAGAAAAAACATGTCCACTGCTCCATAGCCTATTTCTTTATACACCTACAGCCAACACTATGATCTGGGCATGGTTACCTGAAGATTACTTGTTGCTGCTCAGAAGTGTCCCAATTTCTTGAAAGTGCTTTTCTATGGAGATATAAAACTGTATGTGCAATTAAAGGAAAACTGAATACACTAGTTTATATGTATTTCTGGATACTTTTTGGACCTATAGTGTTAAATCAATTCAAGTATGAAGTGTATTTTAAGACAGTGTGTATGAAAGCTTTAGGATGAGCTCACGAAGAGTAAAAAAAAACAAGATATTATCAAGGACATCAGACATGCCTGTGTAATAGCTATAATGGCTTGCAACCTGTTTGTCTGAGAGTATGTTGCACACTTTTTAAACTTTAAAATTAAGGAAAAAATGCTTGATTTCTTTTGAAAGTTAATATAGCATGTTATTATAAGTCATTTTAAAGCTATTTATTCTTCAATCATGAAATTTTGACACAGTCTAGAGTGGCAGATGACATTTTGATGGACAAAATTGTGCTGTTAAAAAAAGAAAGAAAAATTCAAAATTGGATGTAGAATTTTATTCCAACAGTTTTAATGGGGGTTACATCAGACTCATCAGGCCATTTCATCATTGAGGAAAGTAGGCAAATTCAAATGAATTTGTTAAAACAAGGCAGATGTTCAGAAGTGCACTTGGCCTTAAGGTCTTTTCTCTGTTTCCACATATTCCAGGGAAGTCTCTCAGGAATGAGCAGGTGACATTACTGACAGGCCTCATCCTGTTTATGCTGAGAAGGTCACTGCAATTTATACTCATCTTACTTTGTCTCACTCGTCAACAAGACTTTGAAGTTTACAACCATAATGGACCAAGCCAACTACACACACACAAGGACGTGTGTGTGTGTGTTTGCATGTACACATTAATATTTTGTATAAACCCCAACAGAAGATAAAATTATTATTTGCTATTACAGGTTACTGAAAAATGACAAAAATGGTTATTGATAGCCTTGAAGAAGTAATGTGATAAAAACATTCCATAACGTTGTGAAGTCCTTTTGGGAAGACAGACAATCTCATTTCTTCACTCTGCCAAGTACTTCTCACTCCCAGGAGAAACGTTCTGCTTTAGCAATCATCCTCTACTTCAGCATGTGGAAAATATACCAGACTCGCTTGGTAGACCATTTCTCTGAAGAACTACACCTCAGTTTGTTTTGATGTTTCTTTCTATTTTCAAGGCTTCTTTTTTCCAGTGTGTTTGTCTTATTACTGCCTTATTTGCTCCAGGAACACTGGGCCTTCCAATGTAAGCTCACACGAGCCATAACATATATATCACAAATTTGTACTTCAAGGCAAGATGGGTGACTTTTGTCCCACTGAAATCAGGGGGGATACATCATGATGAAACAATGGACAGAATGTATTAAGCTTTGTATATTTGTTTTTACCAGGTTTTATTTATTTCTTGTATGGATAAATATATCAGGTTATAATTGTCCCTTGCAGTATGACTTTGTGTGATCATTATTTAGTATCATATAGGTATTTGATAACAATCTGAACTTGTGCATAATCACCACCAAAATACCAAGGTATTTGTTTTTCCCAATAATAAACATTTTAGATTTAAATATTATGTTTTCAGTATTCCCTATTATCTTTGAGATTAAACAGCACTACTAGCATCATGTTGGAATTATTTATCATTGTGTATTGTTTCCTAGTGCCTACAACAAAATCTGGTTTATATTACGACGCTGATCCCATGAAGCAATTCTAGTCTTTTGTGCAGCAGTGCATTGAAACCCCTTCTCTGCCCAGCAGCTTAAAGGAGCAGAAAAGCAGAGCAGAAACAGCTGGATCAATACAATTCCATTCAGTACTCAGTCTCAGGCTAAATGATCAATAAAAGTGATCAATATAAAACCTTCTCCCTAAGCGAAATCTGTGCTGTATCCTGGAAAACAATACCAACTAACAATTTGAATATACAATACCGTTCAAAAGTTAAATTATTGTTTTAGATGATATAAAACACAGGTTTAATAGCAGAAAGCTAGAAAAAGAAAAATATTTTATATGCTGGTAGAACTGAGCTGCAGAGTTGTAAAATGAAGATACAGTATATATCAGCATTTATATCACTTGTCATGTCTTTTTGCAAGTCTTTTACTCATCTTTAGTTAAATGCCATTTTAGAAATAAAACATAAATGTCTTATTTAAACATATTTATTTATACATTATTTATACATTATTTATACGGAAGATGCCTGGAATCAACATATACGATCGTCATAAAACTGCTAAAACGTAAAACCTACAGTATACTTTAGAGATTGCTTTATTCACATGACACCTTTTAGATTACAGCCCTAAAATAAACATTGCAATATAAATGAGCCAAATACTAATCATTTATTATGATTTTCCAAGTGGAAAGTCATAATAAATTTGGAAGAAGGAACAAAACACAACAGACACACAACAGCCTTTTCTTTATCTAGATTTGGACATTATTTAGTTCTACACAGTATATTATTCAATATAAAATAAATATCATTTTTACAAGAGGTGATTGCACTTTTGAACACTAATCTAATGGATCGGTCACATTAGTAGACAATAGGACTGTGGCTTGTATACAAGTATTTTCTGAGACTGGAACCTCGACCTTTATCTTATCGTCCCCTGACCAGAGTCCAGTTTTCATTTCAGAAAGCTGGACACTTCAGTTAGAAGCCATCACCCTCCCCTTTAGTCTGAACTTCCACGTGATGGACCACAGCCCTACCGTTTGAGCTTCCTGGTCATCTGGGGTTGAGCCGGAAGAGCAGAATCACTGCAACACACACACATACATACATATACACATACACATACACACTCTCTTTCTCTCTCTCAGCCCGCTTTAAGGACGTCACCCTACATCAGTCTGTAGATCTGCACTTTAAACAGAACAGCACTCCCTCCCACAAGAACGAGACAGCACAGGTAGATCCGGGTCTTTAGAGACCCGTTAAGAGTTCGTGTTTTTATGTGTTAATGTTGATACGTAGGAGTGTTTTTGTGTCCCCTTACCTCGTTTCACCTCTTGTCTGTCCTGTTATTATTTCTCAAGGCATTGTCCCCGACTGAGCCAGTCAGGTGGAGGGTTCCAGAACAGCTAGCTAGCTAATTTTGACAGGTAGCTGTCTAGCTAACCTAGCTAGCATACATTAGCATTAGCAAATGGACATCTATAGCAATAATAACATGGACAACAGGGCACAGGACTGCTACTTTTTGTATTTCTGAAATTAGCTGACAATTCCTTCCTAATTCTGAAGGATCCCGGCTTGTCAGTTGCTTGTTAACCGTGGTCGACGTTGTTTCAGTTTAGCCTAGCTAGTCTAGCTAGCTATCCTCAGTACCTTCGTTGTCATGTAGCTGGCTAGCTAACATCTGCCATGATTTGATCATTTATCTCAGCTAAGATAATTCACTTCAGCTCTGTGACAGAAAGAGCGAGTTCACCTCTATAAATGTAAAAGAGTTTATGCCACGTTTTTTTAAACTCATCGCTGTCTTTGCCCCACACTTTGTCTGCCGTGTCTGTTAAACCCTCTGATTATTTATCGTGCCTTGATGTTGCTGATGATATTGGTGAGTGGTTAAACTTGGATATCCCACTCTCACAGCCCAAAGCTGAACTGAAGATGATTAATTGCTCCTTGGTGTGATTGTGTGTCTGTCCTGACCACCTGTCCAGGGTGTGTCTTTATTGCCCTGTGAGCAGTGGGAGCAGTCCTGCATCCCTGATTAGGATAAGCAGCTCATACAATGGATGTTTGTGGGATGGCTGAATGGTTTAACCACTTCAACACTGTATTTTAAGCCGTACTCTTGGTGTTTTTAGGCATCCACTCTCATTTAATGAAAACTATGAAATGAATAAAAACATTATATTTAATGGTACATTAGATGTGCTGTGCCTTAATAATAAATCATGGCCTGGTAAACCTTTCAAGGGACAAACCAGTGTATCTGCTACACGTGTGTGTGTGTGTGTGTGTGTTTGTGTCCACCTTTCAGAGGAAGAAGGTTCAAGGATCTTTTCTCAGTTAGCACAGTTCGGGTCTTTTCTATGACTTTGTATGCCCTCCCTGTATCTAAGTGGGTTCTGCAAGGACATTAGCACTAACAACCCCCTGTCTCTATATCTAAATGACCTAGAAAATGACTGGATTTGTGGATATTCAAAATATGTGGTCTTGACATCAGAACTGGACATAAAGAAGGATGGCTACAGTCATGTACATTTCAGAACATCTTTTTGCAAGTGTTGTTGTTTCAGTGTTTTGCTTTTTGTGGCCATTTTCTAGCTTTGTTTTAGTGGGGGTTTTTTTGTCTAATACCTCTCCATAGTTCTCCATGGTCTCATTTTACTTCCAAAATGTTGTGGCTGCAAACGATTCCTCATCCATTATTTTATGTTTTTGTTTGTTTCCCTGCTGATTAATGTAAATATTGATTTTTATTTCAAGTTATTTCAAGTTTCATGCGTTTGGAAGACAATAATGATGGTGTTGATTGTTCTGGCTTCTGTAGTGAATGTTAAAAATCTGTAAAAAAAAAAAAATATATATATATATATATAGTCTTTGTGGAGTTTTGCCTATTTTTTCTTTCTCTGCCTTTCCCAGCACTCGTACTGTCTCTTCTGCTATGCTTTCTGCTATGCTTTTTCCACTTGACCCCTTTTATCCCCAACCTCTCTTTCTCCTCTCCTGATTTCTGGCCAGGGGAGATCCTGTTTTCCAACCACTTTTCCAGCACGGCAAGCAGAGAGCAGTCTCACAAAGAGGACAGTGACTCAATGGTATCAAAATTAATTTGATGAATTGATAAATATAATGAATTTGGGTGGGGGGCATGTATGAAAGTTTTTAATTGCAAGTTTAAAAACGGGGAACAATGTCTACATGGCTTGCAATGCTGTACACTTGTTGAAATTTGTACAGCTTGCTTCCAAATATTTGTTTTCAGAGTAAACAATTAAAGGGGGGCACGGAAAATGGTAATTTCCCCAGTTTTTAAAATAAAAATTTTGCATTCCCTCCCCACTTAATGCCGTCCATATACATAGAAATTAAGGTGCAAGGCCTGATATGAACTGATTGGTGGTTTTTGATATCATGAAACAAAAACAATCTAACTTATAATTTAGGTGGTCCTTTACAAATGAATTCTGCCTGTTTCTTGTTTATCAGTACATGCAGACATTATAAGTGGACTCCAGGGAAAGAAATATAATACAAGAACAATGTAAGATATGGGCCATTAATGATCTACTTAGCCCAGGATATTTAAATGCAGAGGTAAAGTTCAATGTAATTGGCCTGCAGTCTTGCTGCAAGAATATATTTTAATAAATGTGGCATTTTAAAGTCCTAGATCTCATTTATAAAACAGTGGAGTTTAAGTCTAAATGTGTTCTCTGTGTATATAAAATTATAAAAACACTGTGTTCCCAAATCCTAAACTCTGATACCTTCAACAAACAGCTGACAAGTGTTCATTACTTCTGAATGGACAGCGTTTTGATCTAAATAACATTTTCTTAACACATTTGATGGAAATAAAATTTTATTCTCAATTCCTACATATGTGTAAATCAGGCTGCAAACTAATGTTTTATAACTCAGGACCCTGGTTCTCATTGAGGGATCGGTTAAATTAGCATAATGACTGTGGGGAAACATTTGTTATAGGCCCCCATATGGTAGTTAAAGCTTTATGATCTGAGGTTTTTACATGAAAGTTTCTGTGACTAAAGAAGCATTTTGAGAGACACTTTGAAATGGCACTACAAAGTAACCTGATATCTGTGTAGAAAAGGCTTTCACATTGGTCCTAAATTGCCATTGCAGACTGGGTTAACTGCTGTGTTTGATGTGTTTCATATAAGAAGCAGTACAGTTGGCTTTAGCACCTGTAGCTAAGCTGTCAAATAAATGCTTAGTAGTTGAACATGAAGAGATTTCCAGAACTAGGCCTTCTCTTCTGCGCTGTATTTAACATCATTTGAAGTTGCTAATTTGAAATCTTTTTGGTACATAGATTTGCAAGCTTTGGGATCACTTTCTTCTTTTGTTGACTTTCAAGTATACATTCTTTACAGAAGACAGACCTCTATATATTTTCATGGACAGTTATTTTCGTGAGGTAATAAACATTTTGGAAACTAAATAAAATTTGGTCAGTTTTTTTCTAATATGTTAAACGTACTTGTTCAGCCCCTTTCAAAAGTAAAGGAACAAAAAAGGCTCAGTCACTTGCCATGCACTCACATTTGGGTTTGAAATGAGATCAGATTTTTTTTTTTTTCCTCCTGATATTTGCATCTAGACATAGCGCTTTTTGTATCTCAGCTCCCACTTTTTAAGTGACCAAAAGTATTGGAAAGGTTTTAAAGTAAATATTTGGTTGCAGTTCTCTTGCTAGCAATAAACAGATCAATCCTGCAGTTTTTAGACTTTGAAAAATGTTGGTTTGTTCCAGGATTTTCCCACAGCATCTTTCGGAGATAAAATGCATGTTCAGTTGGGATAAGAGCTGGTGACTGACATGGCCAGACTTTTCACTTTTTCTCTTTTCTTAACTTGGCAATATGTTGTGGATCATTAACGTCCTGCATGATGAAGAACTGATTAGTTTGTAGGCATTTCTTTGTAACTTGGAAGATAATGTTTCTGTAGACCTCAGAAAACAGTCTGCTGCTACCATTGTAAGTTACGTCATCAATACAGGTCAAAAGCCGCCCCACTACCCCAGGCCATGACACTACCTCCACTGTGATTCACAGATGAGATTATTTTGGCTCATGAGCATGTCTGTCCTTTTTCCAATTGCTGGTCTTTTCTTTTGTAGAGATTAACCTCTAATCAGTTCACAAAACATTTTAGAAACGTCATGGCTCATCTCTTCTCTATACCTTGTTTTTCCTTACTGTTGATGAGAAGTTTGCATCTTAATATTTCTGCTCTCAGATTCTTCTTTGAACATCGGAATGTGATACCTCCATCCCTGTCCTGTGGCAGGGTTCAGGGTTTTCGTTATTGCTCATCAGTTGTTGTTATTTTTCTTAGCCCACTGGTTAGGTATCTGTTGTGCAGTACACAAGTGGTTTCCTTCTTTTTTTAAAGGACATTTCAAATAGTTCTTACTTTTATTTCAGATTCAGATAGTACTGTACGCAAACTCAAATGTCTTCAATGCAAAGCAAAAACAAATGAATTATCCTTGCCATTTGAAAAGATTTTAGGTGATGGTATGTATATAAATAAACAACAAATAATTTGCCAAAAAATGCCACAAGAGGACATACTTGCTTGCAATCACTTAAGCAGGTATTTAGCCCAGAAATGTTCAAATTTTGCAAACAACTGGAGGTGTCACATTCCTGAAGTCCTTTATCTCCTGTTGTCCTACAGAGGGAGCCAGAGAGGGAGGAGCAGCCTGACACCAGCATGCCTCCCAAATTCAAGCGGCACCTTAATGATGACGAGGTCACCGGCTCTGTGCGGAGCGAGAGGGTAAGAGACAGCATGGCAGAGCGTTTTGTAGGAAACTGAGATGAGAAGGAGGTTATGCTTTTTATGGCTTTAAATAGCTTATTAACATATTCCTGTACAGAACTACTTCAACTCTAGGATGTTGGTGGCTTTCTTCACATGAACAGCTCGCATCATATATCACATCATATATCACATCATATATCACAATATTTCATAATATTTGTTGTGGGTTGTGGTCAGGTCTTTGACCTGGCAATTCAAAAACATTTATTTTGCTTTCAGTTTTCTTTGATAGAAGGGCTTATCATCTTGGTACTGTCTTGCCCATTTCTTCTTGAATTTCGGTTCATAGATAGGTTTACTGACATTTCACTTAGCATTCAGCTTTTGGTTAGAGTAAACAAACTGTCTATACATTGTAGAAGCACCTCATGAGTGTCGTGGCATTCTGCTTCCTGTGTTGCGGGAGGACTAACATCATTAGAGAGATTAATGACTCTTTTGAGCCTCATCGACTCCACCCTCTGTTTCTGTGTGCCAGATCCAGAGACTCAGTTACATAACAGCACGATCACGCGCAAACACTCTCTCCTGTTGTCCTTCTGCCAATGCACCAGTAATGATTACCAGTCCACTCTTGGATCTGAAATGCTTTTGGCACAAGAAACATTTAGGGATTGGAGAAAGGAAATTAATTTACTATCTAAAAAAAATACAAATTTAACTGCATCAAAAAAAAGTATGGTTTTGAAATGGCCGTCAGCATCCTTGAAACTTTTATTGAAAACCATTTACTTTGTAATATGCTGTGAAAATTTCTGGAAGTGAGTTTTCAAGGGGGAAAAAAAGGTAAAATCTGAAATGTTTGTTATTAGTAGGGTTTTCTTACTAGAGGACTGGGTGCCTGAACCTGTTTGTTTCTTTATCTTTCCAGTATTTTAAATTCTGCCAATATTGTGCATAAAAATGGATCATATTGAATTTTGATCCATGTAGAAGTGGAGTTCAGATCTTTCCATTTAAAAAGTCAGCAAAATGTGCAGTTTGACCAGCGATAAAGAAACTTTTACATACAACTGTGTAAATACATGGTCTGGTCAAAATGATTTGAATACCAGAAGAACCATATGAATCATATGTGATTGTTGAAAATATGTGTAATTACAAACCAGTAAGGTTTATTTTTGAGTTGGTCACCTTTACGCTTCTGGAATGCCCGTCTAATATCTTTGGAGCATGACTGCAGGAATTCTGTTTCACTCAACAATGAGAACATTAGTGAGGTAGGACACCGAGGCATAATTACGGCATAATTTGCAATCACTTTACAATTAATGGCATAGTTGTTTGATGGGGTTGAAATCATGGCTCTGGGCAGACCCAGTTAATTCCTTCTACATCAGACTCAGCAGACTCATTTTTTTAAAGCTTGATTTGTGCACAGGCGTTGCCTCAAAGTTAAAGGTACATAGATCTCTTCAAGGTCAGTGTATGCTTTAGGACTGGTTGCATTCTGTGACCATGCCACATTCAAAGCCTTTGACCTGCACAGTACGGCTCATTCTTGTCATGTGCCATGTTTGCTTATGAAGATTGCTCGGCTGTGTGCTTAATTTATGCACCTGTTCACAATGAGTGTGGCTAAAATAGGCAGTCTCTCTAACTAGAAGGGATGTTAAAAATGTAAATACAAACTGTGATATTACGATGTCCGTACTGAGTATTGTGCTGAGTAGCAGCAGAATCTCTTCAGAGTATTTATGCTGATTATTGTCCACTTCCATATGCATGTGCAATGGGCATGGGCACCTCAGAACTGGATCATGGAGCAATGGAAGAAGGCAACTTGGCCTAGTGAATCACATTCTCTTTAATAATATATGGACAGCCGTGTGTGAGTTTGTTGTTTATCTTGGGGAAAATGTTACAGAAGTGGCACTATGGAAAGTTGGCAAGCTGGCAGAGGCAGGGTGATGCTCTTGCTGTTATTCTGCTGGGAAACCTGTTGTCATGGCATTCATGTGGATATGAATGACATGTGTTTCCAACTTTCCCACATAAAAGTCTGATCACTTGTGGGATGTGGTGGACAAAGCAGTTCAGTCCTCAGAGGCCCCTGACATCACAACTTAAGTCTTAAAGTAAAATTCTTTGTTGTCCTGGCATCTTTTATCAGATACCAAAGCATGTTCAGAGGTCTTGTGAAGTCCAGATCTTGAGATCTTTTTGCAGCCTCTAAGCAATGCTTAGCAGGTGATTTTAATGTTATGGCAGATCAGTAAATTATATATAGCAGTATTTTTTTTACATCTGGAAGAAAACTTTGTTTTGGTTAGTTTGACTTTGCATGTGAATTTGCTTAATTTGAAAAGCCAAACTGCATTACACTAAGTCAACTTTTCATTATGAATAGATGAATAGAAATGGTTCAGAATCGCTGGGAGTAAAATCTTGTGCATGTAACAAACTGTCATGACATCATTGTGACTGTAATGACAGTTATCTGTACACGTAACATGATTAATTTGGTATAATTTCAGAGTTCAGATAATGTATTATATTTTTCTAACAGTGACTATAAAGGTTAAATAACAAAACTAGGAAAAAAAAGAGCTCGGCCTGCTTCTTTTAACTTCTAAGACTAATATTTCATTCACATATATTTTTTGGAACATATTTCTTAATATATAGCAGAAATCATAGTATGATGCTGTGCTCATCGCTGAATTTGAAATGCAGTTTGAGAAACAGCTGCAATGTATTTTGGGACAGCACAGAGCTGCAGCAGATCCAAAGAAAAGTCATCTTGAGTTTACCTCACAATACAGCATAAGATTTTAAAGAACTTCAAACTAACCTCTGGCCAACAATCGCCTCAGGTGGTAGTTGCATAATCAGTGTAAATTTCTACACATCTTGCATAGGAAAGAATTCTTATGTGAAACAATGTCACTGGGACACACAAGACTTACCAAAGAATTTGGTGTCTGGGTGCAGCTTCAGTTATGCAAGACCATCAGGGTGTTGAAACTCTCCAAACTGCAATTAATCATATGTACTAATCAATCCCCTACAGCTTATGCTTAATCGCAGTAGCACAAGTGAAATGCTGTTAAAAGATAATGTTGGCAAAATGTGAACCAGATGTTTTTCTTCATTGATGTTACTGAAAAATTGAGTTTCTAAATCTTGGTTGACTTTCTAAAGGCACTCTGAAAATACAAACAGGTCCTTGTGGAACAAATAGCCCAAATAAACACTATCTGCACATGACGTTCAGAAGAGCAGCCTGCATCACTCATGTTTCTTTTGCACGTGCTCCTCGTGTTGACTTAGACTGAATGTGTCCGCCACAGCAGAAAGCCATTATTCTGCATGAAGAGGACAAGATGAAAGAATTCAAGTATTTCAGATAGACCTGACCCATGATCTTCTCTTTTCTTAGAGAAACCTGCTTGAGGAAGACTCAGACGAAGAAGAAGACTTTTTTCTGTGAGTTTGTTGTTTTTCAGTTTTAAAATTTGACTGAAACTGAGCTGCCTTGAACCCTGTAGAATACACACACACACGCACACACATCAGCTGAATTCTGTATTAATGTACAAATTTGTGCAAGACTTGGTTTGTTGTCCAGGACCTTCTGGCAGGCTTTTGTTTATTGCAGTAACTCAAAAAAACAGTTTGCCCCTTGTAAACTGTGAATTTATAAGGGGTTAAATACAGGGTTAATAGCATTCAATTATTTTGTGAACATTAGTACCTATCACCATGTATTTGTTACTGGTTTATAAAAGCTGTAAAAATTCCATGCCATGGTAAATCATCATCTCTATTACCGTGATCTGCACTGAGTCCTGTGGAATTATGTCAAAATAATACTTACTGGTGTTTGTTTGCTGACTGGATACTATATTTCGTTTCCTTGCAGAAGAGGACCAACTGGACCCAGATTTGGCCCCCAGAATGATAAAATTAGACAGTAAGTTATGTGTTGTGTGTTATGTTTACCATGTTTTTTATTCCAAGCCAGCACAAACCAGAAATTAATCGGAGACCATTTATTTTTGGTAGGTTGCATAATGAGTCATCATTCATTTAGTGAACTGTTATGTATAATTAGTGATATCTATTCTGTAGCTTTAGTCCTGTCGGAATGCAGGCCTCTGCTTTCAAATGAATTGCATGCGAATATTCACACTAACAGTGAGACAGAATGAAGGCATTGTTATTTGGGTTTCTAAGATGAAGCAAAATATTTACAAATGGAAAAGTGAATAGTACAAAACATTTGGGAGGGAAAATAACATTGCTTTGCCTGTTAAGTTGATGTTTTGGGTAAAAGCTGCACTAAAAAGTTCCAGGGATCCTCCCTACAGACCTCCAACAGCTTGATTCATCCCATGCAGCCATGCCACGAGCTGTTTTTACGAAACCCAGTGTTAAGCTTTTATTCCATGTGCTCAAATGTCAAACACTGAAGAAAATATTTAATGTTATTAAGAACATAGTGTGGCTCACACTTGGTATCCACCTTCACCAGAGCTGTACCACAGTTGCCCTCTGCTTTCAGCCTTTTTTCTTTCCTTAGGGTTTTTTTGCCAGGCTAATGAAACGAGTAGTACAGCCCTTCCAGATGGGGAGAGGTAGGAGGTGAAGGTGTGTGCTAAACTGCCACCTGGCTGAGATTTCTGCACTGATGTACAAATATCCTGTTGGTGATAGAACATTCAAAGGTTAACCAAGCCTGGTGCCAGAAACCACAGCTGCACCCACACCCTGCAGGTGTGTCTGTGTTCGTGTTCTGGATGTCTGAAATTCTGGATGAATTGTTGTAAATTAAGTACTACACTGTGCACAATTATTAGGCAAGTGAGTATTTTGACAAAGTTTGAGAAGCAAGGTTGCATTGGTTTGGACATGTCCAGAGGAAAGATGAGGAAGATTGGAAGGAAGATGTTGAAGATGGAGCTGCCAGGAAAGAGGAAAAAAGGAAGACCAAAGAGGAGGTTTATGGATGCCGTGAGAGAGGACATGCAGGTAGTTGGTTTGAAGGAGGAAGATGCAGAAGACAGGAAGAAATGGAGACGGTTGATCTGCTGTGGCGACTCCTAAGCGGGAGCAGCTGAAATAAAAAAGATAATTTTTATGCAGATATTCCAACTCCAAGCTGTACAAACCTGAAAACTAATTGGATTTAAGCATATCAGGTGATGTGTATTTGTGTCATGAGGGAGGGTGTTGCTGAAGGAGATCAACACCATTTATCAAGGTGTGCAGAATTATTAGGCACTTCTGTAGAAACTTCTGTTCCTTAGGCAAAATGGGCCAAAAGAGAGATATAACTGACTGAAAAGTGAAAGATTGTAAAATTTCTTTCAGAGGGATGCAGCACTCTTGAAATTTCTGAGATATTGGGGCATGATCACAGAATCATCAAATGATTTGTTGCAAATAGTCAACAGGTTCTCAAGAAACTTGTTGGGGGGGGGGATGCAAATTAACTGCCAAAAATTTGAGAAGAATCAAACATGAAGCTACCAGGAACCCATTACCCTCCAGTGTCATATTGCAGAACTGCAACCCACCTGGTGTGTCCAGAAGTACAAGGTGTTCAGTGGCCAAGATAAGGAAGACTGAAACCCGACCACCACTGAACGACGACACAAGTTGAAATGTCAACACTGGGCCAAGAAATATCTCAAGACCGATTATTCAAAAGTTTTATGAACTGATGAGATGAGAGTGACTCTTGAAGGACCAGATGGTTGGGTCTGTGGCTGGATCAGTACTGTACACAGAGGTCCACGTCCACTCAGACAACAGCAAGGTTGAGGTGGGGTACTGGTATGGGATGCTATTATTAAATACCATTATATCTTTATATTATTGATTAAAATAAACCCCCAAACCTACTGCCAATTTTTAGAAGGCACTTTCTTCAAGCAGTGTTGCTGGAAAAAGTTTGCATCTTTCAAGAAGACCATGATTTGCAGGATGAAGCTCCATCACATGCATGGAAGTGCTCCACTGTGAGGTTAGCCAGTTGTGGCCTTAAAGATGAAAGAATAACGACATGGTCCACTTCTTCACCTGAACTCAACCCTGTTGAGAATTTGTGGACCTTCTTAAATGGAAGATCCACATGGATTTAACAAAGCAAATGAGCATGAGCCTCCCATTGGATGATTACTAACTTCTGCATGGATGATTGTTTCTGCTGGCAACAAGTTATTTAACCCTAACTGATGCAGTGAGTAGCTTCTCATTACTTAAACAACCATGTCAGAAGACACATCCTGTGGTCATGGAACAGATGTTGATCTGTTTCAGAAGGGTCAAATTATTGGCATGCATCAAGCAAAGAAAACATCCAAGGAGAAGCTGAAACTACTAAAATTAAGTTAAGAACTGTCTAATGCATTATTAAAAACTTTAAGGATAGTGGGGAACCATCATCTTCGTGGAAGACGTGGTGGGAAAAAAATCTTGAATGACTGTGATCGGCAATCACTTAAATTTTGGTGAAATCACATCATAATAAAACAACAGCAGAACTCAGGCTCTGTTCAATAGGGAAAGTAAGAGCATTTCCACACACACAATGTGAAGGGAACTCAAGGGACTGGGACTAAACAGCTGTGTAGCCTTAAGAAAACCACTGATCAGTGAGGCTAATCACAAAAAAAGGCTTAAATTTGCTATTGAGCATAAAGATTGGACTCTGTAGCAATGGATGAAGGTCATGTGGTCTGATGAGTCCAGATTTACACTGTTCCAGAGTGATGGGCGCATCAGGGTAAGAAGAGAGGTGCATGAAGTGATGCACCCCCCATGCCTAGTGCCTTCCTTACAAGCTTGTGGGGGCAGTGCTATGACATGTTGGTGCTGCAGTTGGTCAGGTCAAGGTTAAGCAAAGTTATGAGCCCAAAGAATGAGGTCAGCTGACTACCTGAATACACTGAATGACCAGGTTATTCCATCAGTGAATTTCTTCTTCCCTGAGGGATGGTGAAAAATGTAACTTTGACCCTGGAAATAAATACTTAATTTTTTTTTAAAATATTTTTTGGACAGACAGTGTATATTGAGTACACTGTCTTCTGCTGAGGCCACATTGATCTCTGCCTATGGGCAGGCTTGGCAATATCATAACACAGCTTGACTTTCTGAAACGGAAAGAACCTTTGAATAATTTAGAATTCATTTCGCATACTTCTGATGAAATGGTGACAGTGGAGAACAGAAAAAAAAACATGACCTTTTTGTCTTTTCTTTCTGTTTTTATTTTTTTAGGGTGCAGTCTCAGGTGGATGAGGTCATTGATGTTATGCAGGAAAATATCTCAAAGGTGATTGAACGCGGAGAGCGCCTGGATGACCTTCAGGACAAATCTGGTGAGGAATGCAAGCCTTCACTGCACAGTAAACAAACACAAACCTTAAATGACAGCTCCAACATGACAGCATGTTTATCATGCTGTTTATTGACAGCATGACAGAGACAACATGATTTGTTATCTTTGTCATATTTTTGTAGAACATGGCAATAATGTGGTCGTAATGACTCTAAAGTACTGCTGCTGCTTAACCAATGAACTGCAAATTTTTTTCTGAATAGTGTTTTTTTTTCTTTTCTTTTTTTCTCCCTCAGCCTTGCCATTTTTCTCAAAATTCGCAACTTTAGTCCGATCCCCAAATAAGGATCATGGTTTTTAAAGGGTTAAAGTAGCAGCTTTCAACCTTTTTGAGTCTAAGGCCCCTTTTTTGAAAAGTACCACTGTGCCCACTTGCTTTCCACATGTCATTATCTTCAATACCTAATAATTTATTTTATAAAAAGTAGAGAAGATGGTACAGCCTGTGACTTTCTCCCACAGTTAAGACTTACCAGTTATGTTAGAAATTTTAAGTTGACCCTAGGGATAACTGTGTGTGAGTGTTTATGCATGTACCAAACTATTGCTTTTCAGTATATGGTTTATTTCCCTATTTTAATCTGATACGCATTTCATTTTCACTTTTCCAGCATGTGCTAAGTTTCTATATGGCTAATAACAATCACCCTCTGTGAGTTAAAGGTTCACCAACCTCTCACCATTCAAGCAGTGCAGAGGTTTTCAAAACAGTGATGTAGCTCAGTGAACAGTGATCAGTATCTGGGCTATGAGAGACAGCTGTGTATTTCTCTGTGAAACAAATGTTTTTTTTCTTGAAAATGGGCTCTTAGGTTTGCACTTCACTACAAGTTTATGAGTTTGGTCAGGTGTCACAGTCAAAGGAGTCGTTGTACTGATGGAAACTGGAGCCAAAGCATTTAGGGGTGTTAAGTGTCTCAGCAGATCTTGTTGTAAAGGCTGTTTTGAAAGAGTATTGAGGTTGTGCCTGTGCTCTTTCTTTATCTTTTTGTTCATTGTACCTGGGTTCAGTTCAGTGGTTGTATAACCAGATTCTCCCCTTCATTTATAGTAAGAATGTTACACAGTGCAGGCATTGTGCAGCATCTGGATTAGTTGCTGGTGAGGTGCAATGCTTACCACATGTGTTCAGTTAAGCAGTTCAAGCAGTGATGAGTATCCATTCAGATTTAAGCTGTTTTTAAGTGCAAGTATTATGTACACTGTTGTATGTTGTTGTGTCTCGGGATGCATAAATGGTTGTGTTTATTGAAGATAATTTTTTAGCCCCTCTTTGTCTGTTAGAATTTATCTGGCTGTTTTTTTTTACTGTATATTTAAGACCGTTAACTGCTCTGAACTAGCAACTCAGTCAAAGGAGTATGTGCTGAAACTCCACTTTTAATACTGGGTTAAGCTATATTACTGTAAGAATTATGTCAATTAATTGTTTTTCATGACATACAAGGAACAAAATACAAAATGTTTGCATGTTGCAACAGCAACTGTTAGAATAAGCTGCCTGAAAAAATCTTGCAGAACCTTGGATTTGATGATGAGTTGTGATCTGTTGTTCATCTAAGTCATATTAATGCATAAAGACAGTAGTTAACAATCTCCACATACCATGTGACAGCATCTATTGTAAGAGGCAGTCCCATGCTCCTTATCTGCACCTTGTTGTTCAGTTCCACTTTAGTTTTGGAACATCTGATCTGACATCCTCTCATAATTAAAGTTTACCTTCATTATTCCAATTGGCACTGGTTCTGAGCTAATGAGGGCTGATGAGAGTTCCAGACAAAGAGACAGAGCCAGGCCTGCAGGTTGGAGGCCTATGCCATCCCAACAGGCCCAGTTAATGTCAACAGGCGTCTCCGGGAGACAAACAGACCCAGTAATAGAGTGATCTCAGTAGGACTCTTACATAACCATCCACACAGGGGGACATGACAGAAAAATAATCTGCTCATTCCATTCTTTCCACAAAGATCTTTAAACTCTCTAATTGATGTTCCACAGCTCACCCAGGGTGGATGGGCAGATGTTTGTGTTGACAGATGGAGATAAAGCTTGACTTTTAAAGTAAAAGGAAGTGGTGAGCTGGTGTTTTCTTTTGGTCTTGCTCTAAAGCATTTTCACAAACTTGAAAATGTTATGAATTGCTGGTATGAGCTCAACCTCATCTTGGAACAGATTTTACCCATCCCAGTTCAGAGCTTTGTTTTTGTGTTTAAAAATCCCAAAAGATTTGGATGTGTTTGCAAAACAACGTGCTGTCTTTTTCAAAAAAGGAACTCTTCATTGTTGATGTGTGTTTACTTTTTTTCCTGGCACGTGACTTCCAGAGAGCCTATCAGACAATGCATCTGCATTCAGCAGTCGGGCCAAGCAGCTGCACAGAAGGATGTGGTGGAGAGACATGAAGGTGAGCTCTATTTTATCCCTGCACCACCCTCCTTGATTAAAGTGCTTGCAGTAAAATATCTTAATTATTAAGGGCAAAACATACAATGCGCATGCAATATTTCTTCATGTCCCTTTGAAGATTTATATCAAGCATGTTACTCGGGCCGGTTGCCCTCATTAAATTACAGAATGTAAAAGTAAAATAAATTAAATACATAAACAGTGGCAACAATTGAACTTTGTTCTTCCAAAAGAATATTTCCTCAATTTAAATCTGAAATTTCTGTCCTGGCATTGGCACACTGTGAACAGTGAATTTGTCCTCTGCACATAACCCACCCAGACACACTATTAGTGAACACACACACAAGGAGTAGGAGAAGTGGGCTGCAACAACTGCACCTGGAGAGCAGTGTTGGGGACAATACGTTGCTCAAGTATACCTCTATGGCAACCTACAGGTTTGAGACTTAAATCTCCCCTAGCTCTTCAGTTGTGTGCAAAGCATTGTTTACATCAGTGACCCCATGACCCCTAAAGAAGGCAGCAGAGATATCCTTGAAACGACCACACCATTTGGATAAAAATGTTTAATCATAGATGGCTCATCAGCCAGAATAACACAGACCTGATTTGCAGTGACCCTTCCTATTAAGGGCATCTTAAAATCCCCTGCAACAGTGTGAGAGAGCCACTGGACCCTGTCAGTCTAGTGGTCAGGCATTCTGGTCTGTACAGTTGGCTCTTGGAAAATGCAACACATGCACTTGCCCATCTAATCTCTTTACATTATTGTGTGTGTTTTTGCACTGATCCCTCAAATGTTCATTCATTGTTTTAAGGAAGGGTTTATCCATCCCTCACTTCTTTCAAAGTCACTTAGAACTTTCCCAGATTGAGCACAGTTTTTTAATGATTTATATTCACTTGCAGTCTGGAAGCAACAGCATTGGTTTCTCCACCCATTTATTTTCTTAGATGTATCACCAATCTGTATGAAAACCCCATTTCTTGTTTTCCTTCTCCTCAGATGAAGATGATTGTGGCATTGGTGGTAGTCATACTGCTGCTCATAATAATAAGTATGTATGGTTCTGAACCGCACACACATCACATTGTATCGTCCTGTTTTTTCAGCTCCAGAGTTGGAACATTGTTTATCACAACTTGCAGTTTTGCAGTTCAGTACATTTATTTATCTGAATTGATCTGCATTTTAGAAAGGTTAAAGGCTAATGTAATTTAAGGAAATATTTAGAAACTTAATTCTGAACTGAGCAAGCTCTGCAAGATGGTCTGTCCTCAGGACAGAGGTTGACTGTCTATAAATCATAAAATTAAATTCCTTAAACTACCTGTTTTCATTTTCTCTCTCTTTCCCTCTAGTCCCTATAATACTGCGATATCGCTAGTTTCTAGCGGGGAGGTTGGAGGCTCAATCTGCTCTTCCTTCCTCCTCCGCCTCCCCTTCTCATTCCTCCACAACAGAAGAGGGCAATGCAGGCCCAATGTGTCAACTCGCTCCAGCTTCAGGGGGACCATCATCACATATGGATACTGAAGAATGTGTGTGTGTTTGTGTGTTTGTGTGTTATTTGCAGCCATCCAGGAATATGACAACTTAAGTAAAGATGATGACAAAACATCATTTGGCAAGGAGACCGTAACTCTAGTCTCTTTTTTTTTAAGCACCAAAACACACACAGGGACACTCAACCTGTACTTTAGCCTCTACTGCAATCTACACATACTTACCAAGTATTGTAACACACACACACACACACTCACTCACACACACATACAAACACTCATATTTATATTTGGTTACTGGAATTCTCTAGGTTAGATATCGCCATACAGAAAACAATCATTTTACTGCTGCTGTGATCCCTTCAACATTCAGAATAATCTCACTGGATTTTTAAACATTAGACTTAATTAAAGCAGGTTCTTTTGGAGGAGGAAAAAGTGATGCTTTTAAATGTTTGCTGCTACCATTTTCACTTAAAGGACTTTTCTTGGTTACTTGGCAAGTGTACAAATTGTTAACTGATTACGGTCAATTGTAGTGAGTGTATTGTTTTGCTTTAAGGGGTTCGTAAAGCCCATATAAAGGTTTATGTATATGATTGGCTAGCTGTGATCTTATGAAGTGCTGTAGTTTTGAAAGCCCCTTCGTTGGGCTCACTGCTCTTACGAGCTAATTTTAGATGTGAGGCCAGTCGAAGTTAAATACTCATATTGTGGTTTTTATTTTTATGACAACGGAGTGAGAATGAAATTGATAGCCAATAAAATGTCATTTGTGCTGAGTTATTGTTAGTCAACAATTTTATTATGTTCTACACAGAAAGGGGAAACAGACCAAACTCACTTGCATTTCTAATATAATTCCACAGATACTAGATAAGCATAGCTTTTGCACATAGCAAATTATGGTTTAATTACCAGAATTTTATTTCTTTTTTTTCTGTTGGGGTGGGGCAGGGCACTTTATGAAACGAGTAATGAACTTCGTTTGGCCTGAGTGAGAGTTATCATGGATGGTGTGATTGGTATCTGTTAACAGAATGGAGGGCAACACGGACGCATCCTGTATATTTGTACCAACTTGTATTGCTTTACTTTTACTATTATTTTGTATTTAATTTATATGTAAATATCCATTCCTTAATGAGATGAACAGTGGAATTGCATTGCAGACTGTGAGCTATGTTTGCATTTTGAAATAAAGCAATTTTAAAGCGAGTCTGGCTGCTTGCTTTTCAGAAACGGGAAAATACCAGGAAAGGGGGCTGAGACCGAAGTCTTCCACTTAACCTACACACACACACGTATGCACAGTAGTCTCCACTCCTTCATCTAATCCTTCTCTTTTAGCTGTCATTCTGGCTGCAAGTTTCTTCATTCAGTCCCTATTGGCATCTTAAAAAGCCCTTTAGCCCTACTGTAATGTAATACAGAGTTCCTTGTCACTAATAAAACTGCTATGGTTTGGCCTTTTTATCGTTCCTGTCACATTATTTCTTTTTAGCTTTTATCTCTCTCTGCCCTTTTTTATACCCCCCCCTCTTATTTTTTGCCCATGCTCTCTGCTCGCCTCATTTCTATTATGTGCTTTAGTGCATGTCTGTCTGCAGGTTCACAGCAGGCTGCAGAACCATGACATCTTGCACAAAGGGGCATCAGATACTTGATCAATAAGCAGCCTTTTTATAGGAAGATATTTTTCCCAATATAGTATTTGGTTTCACATAAATACTGTCATACTTAATTATCTCTTTTTTTTTTATATTTCTCTGCTGCTCATCAGCTTTAATGTTCTCAGTCAATCTGGCATGGAAGGGCCCCAGTGTCATCTGGACCTGCTTTAAAGGAGTAGCCTAGGAGTCCTAACTGCAAGGGTTCGGGTTTGAATCCCAGTTGTGCCATATATCGCTGCCTGAGCCGATGTCGAGTGTACTCCTTCAAATCCTTTGTTGGGGGTCTGGTGTTCAGTGATTCTCTTAGAACACTCAGGCCAAGAGTAAGCATAAAGATTTGTCATACTAAACAAACCAATACATAACCAATTCTTTAAATTAAAACAAAAGAGATGCGTATAGATTGTGTTTAATAAGAACCATTGAACGAGGTGAAGAACCACTGCTGCTTTCAAATGGTTTTGTTAGTGTTAGTTATCATTAAATAGATTTGTGATGTACTACTAATAATAATACTATGAAATTCACACCATTTGAACATCAGCATCCAGTGTTACTTTTGGGCCAAAAGTGTTTCAGTGCTTTAAAAAAATTATTAGTATTAATAAAAAACAGGAATAAAGGAAGAAAAATACATAAACTAGATAGGCAGCAAATACCTAAACTGACTGGGATGCAAAGACATCAGAACATGAGGTTCTCACAGAATAACAACCAAACAATGTTGTCTGGCATAATAATGAGTGGCTATGGTATTTAACACACCCTGCTCAAGGAAGGACACGGGTCCCTTCGAGACTAATGGAATTATGCTTTTTTTTGGTGATAGGGAAGAGAGTCTCAATAGCTGGCTAGATTACTGGAGCAACTATTGTCATGATCCTGTTCTCAAATCTCTATTTGGTCACAGAAATAGTAAAGACAAGCAGGAATCCAGAATTCCATCCAGCATCTATCATTTTCATCTATCTCTGTTTGATAGGTGAAGCTTTCTTTTCCAGGTTCTTTTGTTCTAAAACAAAATGTGAAAGCTCATAGCCGAGAGGTGTGATGAGCAGCTCATCAGTCCAGGTGCTGAATAAACAGAATGAAACAGAGAAATGAAGAATTTTATACATAAAAAGCTAGAGTATATATAGAGTTCTTCCCGCAAGATATGTTTGAGGATCTGTTAAAATAACATTATTTGAAGGTATGAGCATTTCAAGCCAACAGTTTACTTGATTATTTTTATCACAATAACTATTTTTCAGTGCTTTCTGCACTTCACTGTACTTAACAGGTAATGTTAGTAAATAAGGGGAACAAAAGTCTCTCTCTCTCTCTCTCCCTCCCTCCCTCCCTCTCTCTCTCTCTCTCTCTCTCTCTCAATTTTGTTGAGATGAATCCAGACCTTTAAGCTGTTTTTGGATGGGTCATTGGATATACACATATCCACTCGCCCATGGAAAAAATACGGAATGCTAATGACGTGACTGCTGGGAAAAAGACACTGTGTGTGTGTGTGTGTGTGCGTGTGTTTTGTGTCTGTGTACAAAAAATAAACAAACATACTCACGATTTTAATCAAATGTGACAATACTTTTTCACAGGTCTTAATTGTAACTGCTCCTCACAAGAATGTATTTGTGTAGTTGTGTCAGCCAAAAAAAGTAGGGAGAATAAAATATACATTATATATCTAAAGGTTTTGGAAACAAAACCTGCGACCGATGGTCTTAATTCAATGTTACTGTATCCTTTGCTGCAGGAACAGCATGTCCTCTTCTGGAAAGGCTTGATGTTGGAAGATTGCTTTTAGCATTCGTGATGTCAGGAACTGATGATTAGTTCTAGATCCAAAACATCTCCTAAAGGTAACAACTACTAAAGGTATTGGATCAAAGAACTGCTCCACTGCGCCTTAATACTTTTAGACACATAGTGAACTATTAAAGCAACTGAACATATTTTTTGTGCAAATACATTAGGATGTTGTCAACTAAACAATGAATCAATGAAACAAAGCATTTTCTGGTCTAGCAGAGAATAATCAGGGAAGATATTCAGTGTCAGATGATGTATATGAGCCACAGATTGACTGTTTTCAATGCAGATTCGCTTCCTCTAAAAACGTTTTAGTGAATATCACCCCTTACAAACTGCTTAAATGAACACTGCAGTGCATACCTGGGGTAGAAGGTTGGGATAACGTATAGAGTGTTCATTTAAGCAGTTTGTAAGGGGTGATATTCACTTGTGAGTTTAAAGTGCTTGTGTTCTGACCTTGTCAGTATCTGGCTTTTGTCACCAGAACAGCTGGGAACAGGAATGAGCATCATTAAGGCAGTCACTCTTTCCAACTTCACTCCAGAGTAAACAAGACTGGAGATCCATATTTGTGTGATGAAAACACTGATCTTAACAGAAAGGTTTGGCAACAAAGCCGTCCAGATTGTTTTGTGGGTTTACAACCTAAAAAACATAATAATATATATAGAACAGTTATTGATCAGCAGTTACCCCCAAACCTGACCCTAAATGCCATGCTGGTGCCACTTCTGCCCTTGGCCGGTTATTTGGAGAGAGTAATCCTATCCATTTTTGCACCCTCTTAGCTTGTAGCAAGCTTAGCTTGTGTCTAATATGTCCTACTGCAAGGGTCCCCTCCAGTGTTGGACCTTCAGTGGCAAACCGATAGGGCCATGCCACCGCACCAGAATTAGAACCCCCCAGAGAGTTCTGCATACACACACTCTTTGTATTCTCCTTTAAAACCACATGCATACTCAGACACGTGTATATGTTACGTGTTACAAGAGATGTCAACCAGCAGTGGAGACAGCAGTGACAAGGCCTGAAATAGGAGGATGTTTTGCAAAATGGTCTTTTCATTTGTTTTGTTTCTTACTCTTTGAGATTGCCCTAATATAGAACATACTTCCAGCCCTAAAATACCTTGTAAGATTAAGTTGTCACTGAACATGATTGCATGAAATAAATGTGTTAATTTTATAGACATTACAACATTTGACAGTTTAATTTTACCTACCACAACAAAATACTTTCAGTGAAAGGGTCATGAGCATCAGTAATTCTCTCTGTCACTTTCAACACCATTCAATACCCCTATAAACACATGCTTAGAGAAACTCTTCAAGATGAGGAAAGAAATGGGCTATTCTTTCTGTTGGAAGTAGTCCCACCCTCCCTCTCTCACCCCCTCCCACCTTCCTTGCCTTCTCTTTCCCTTTCAGACTGTATAAATAACTCCTGTCTTGGGTCCCCAAGCTCAGAGAACCTTCCTCCAGACCTGACAGCACCCAACTCAACTTGGATCCCAAACAACGATCAATCACCAGTTTCTGTCCAGAACTGATACCTGCTCGTGGAAACTCAGCTGGGAGAAGCACCACAGGAGCACCACAGAACCATTGAGAGAGATAAAAGAGATTAAGTAGAGTCTATTAGTGTCACTGATAAAAAGACAGTCCTCCATCAGTCTCCTATTTCACCTGGGAGGAGTAGCGTAAGGAACAGTTTAGTGACGGTGCTTAACAGGAAAAGATTATAAGAGAGAAACAGTAAAGGAAAAAGGGGGGATAAACGAAAGAGCAGCTTCTGAGAAAGAAGCAAAGACGAAGAGGTAACCCCTTCTGCTTTGCTTCCATTTTCCATTGATCTACTTCACCATGTGGTCTCTGGCCATGGTTTGTATCTCCAGCCTGCTGATGAGTGCTCAGGCTCAAGGCACTGCCAGCTTCTGGAGGGGGAATAGCCACAGTGGCCGATGCCAGTACAGCTTCACTGTGGACAGCCCAACAGAGGCAAGCTGCCCTTCAGCAGACTCCAGAACAGAGATGGAGGCTCTAAAATCCCGCCTGGGGCTGCTGGAGGTGCTGGTAGCCCGCCTGGCTGGAGGGGAGGCACCAGGGGCTGTGGCTGGCAAAGGGCTCCAAGAAGCCTATACCCAGGCCATGCGGGAGAAGGCCCAGCTGCAGCAGGAGAAAGACAGGCTGGCCCAGCAGGTGAATGAGCTCCAACAGAGTGTAGCTGAACTTCAGAAGGAGGCTGAAAGGCTGAGGAGCAGACCTTGCCAATCACCATCTTCTCCAAGTGTGCCACAGCATGACAGTGGCATCCAGCCTGGTGCTGGTGAGTACCCAACATCTTTTGGTTTGGTTGCTGCAGTGGTTCCTAGTCCTCATCCTGAGAACCAACTGCTCTGCACATTTGTTATGTCACATAATGCTATGGGATACCAGCTACACCTGTATACCAGGTAATAAAAAATAACTGATATCTTGGGTCTGAAAGGACAGGAGGAAACACAAGGTAGTGGAAAAATAAGAGGATTAGAAAGATACTCTAATAACAAATGACTAAATTAGAAGCTTAATCTGTTAATAAAATCTGTACCAAAGCTTGCAGGCAATCATGAAGCCATTGTTTACAGCTAACAGATATGTCTGCTCTAACTGTAGGTCTGGTCTGAGGTTAGAACTTGAAGTTTAAAGTATAAGCTCAATGAGTTTCTATACAAAATAAATATAAAATCATTAAGAAAGCAGAAAAACAGGTAAACCTGTTTTGTGCATAAACTGTTAGAGAATTTTGTTTTCACACTTTAGATAGTCTAAGTGATAACCAAAAATGTAGCCCTGAGATTAAATTTTTGTGCATGGTCATACCTGACTGGTATGCATTAGTCACACAGAAATAGGTCCCACTGGGGAACAGCATGGATGGGATGGAATTTCTGCAAATCTTTTGACTGTAATAGTTGGCTGAGAGATGGACAGTGTTCAGTAAAATATAAAAATTAAGGCAGTAAAATATTTAGCATGGGACAGAGGTGGAACCCAGCCTGTAGCCCTCTGGCACTATACCCAGTTAAGCCAGGTTTTAGTGTCTCCCTAATGTCTCTCTCATTTTCGTAAGCTCAACTGTCCAGTTTTAGCATCTGTTCTGCTCCTTATGGTGACACCTGCACTCCGAGTGTCATGGCCAGGAGTGTCCTACAGTCCCCATACACAAGGCCATGTGGAGAACAGATCACAGCATATGGTCGAAGCAGATCTAAAATGTGAACGGAGTGAAACGGGGAGGAGAGAGGCAGTGGACTGTAGAGAGTCTCTTCACAGCATGCAGAGGGACTCTTCTGTTTCAGAACCCTCTGCGAGCAAAAACAACACAAACAGACCCCTGTCTCGCTCCTTTTTTTCTCTGTGTTTGGTTTTCCAATTAAGAAAACACTGACATTTCCAATTCATCCAGTAGTGCAAAAACAACAGGGAGTTGTGTGTTGAGAAAACAGGAGCATTCCCATGAGCAAAAGCCTGGATTGCAGTGTCTTAAAGATATCTGCATTGCATAAGCATGTTTACCAAGCATGTATACCAAAGTCTAAACATGTGCAGTCTAGACAGCTCTGTAAATATATATAATATTATAACTATAATGCCACATACTAATCTCTTGGGACAGAGGGCTGACTCATTTTGCTCTCATTAAGCTGAGTTTACACTCATTAAAGGGGCCAAAGTAGTTAGGCAGCAGAACAAAGACTCCAAAGTGCCATCATGCCAGTCATCACAGAGAATGAATCAATCAGGTGCAAACATGTCTCTTTGTCTATAATTAGTCTGAACTCTGCTTGCCCTGGAGAGTTTTTGAAGTTCTGCCTATTCTGGCTCGATATCCATCAAGCAGCATGTGGATCAGGCAGAAACAAACAAACTTCAAAAACGTATCGCATTCACGTAAACCTCTGAAGATGGTTAGGTCTGGATCTAGCTACAGAAACTGCTTGGCAAGCTAAAGGGCTATATAAACTATTGCACCTAGCTGAGCACAACTGCTTCTTTTCAGCTCAAATATATACTTTATATACCTTAAACCCAGACCTTATATATTTGAAACTAAACCTAAATTTGTTCAAGTGAATCCAGCTCTGCTGTAGCCTCTCCTTTGCTTATATAGGAACACGATATAAACGTTAATAACTTAAATCCGACTTTCAGTGTTAACAACTGTGTATGGCCTGTTGGAATAGCTTATAAATGCTTTATCAGACAGTATAATGGTCTTGAGGGGAAACACCAGAAGTGTGGCCTTCAGCTTGTAGCCAGGGAAGAGTCTCTGATTTACAAAGTCTGGAATAGCGCTGACAGATGTGTCTCCATGTATGAGGTTGCTGAATGATGCCTCACCTTGTCTGAGGGTGTGTTAATGTATGTGTGTACAAGACTCCATTACAGCTTGTAACAGCATTATAGCACTCTTTATTTACACCAGTCAGATTCCTGTGTGTAAACTCCATTCAACTCACACACTTCCTTAATGGATAGTTTCCTCCAAGGGATCAGTGGATCAATACAGTCAGACTGTGCGCCTCGGTGTGCCTCAGTCATCTAATGTATGAGAAGCATTTTTTCATGTCTGGAAGATCCTTCCGCTCGGTTGCCAGCTGCTTCTGATTGACGTGTAGAATCAGTTGGTAACAGTTGTAGCTTCTTCTCATCTGGAAATTTTACTTCCTTTGTGCCATTTAGGCCCTGCCCTTTCTCATCTGGTGTCCAGACCAGGCAGGACTCAAGGAGACACAAGCAGCCTGAGAGGTGAATTCCAACACATTTACACACTTACTCCTAGCCAGGCATGCATTCTGTCCAATACAGACACTGTTAACAATGTTCAATAAAAGTAAGAAGGGGAGGTGGAAATGTTATAGACTTGAACTTGGACCTTGATCATACAGTCATGTCAAATAATTAGGACACCCTATTACATATTCAGTTCTTTATTAATAAATGTTCACCTATCGATGTCTTGTTTTTATTTATCTCTCTGGAAAAGAAAGTGATTTAATTGCAGGTAAACAAAAAAAATTAACCTTGACTTATTTATTAAACAAAAGATATAAACAAAAATGTGTATTCGAAGGAAAAAATTTTAACATCCTACCCCCAAATAGCTAGTGTCACCGCCTTCGGCTGAAATAACTGCAGTGAGATGCTTCTTGTAGCATCTACCAGTCTCTGTCTCGGTCTGAGGAGAGTTTGATCCACTCCTCTATGCAGAGTTCTTTAAGCTGCAAGATGTTTGAGGGGTTTCTTGCATGTACAGGCTGTTTCAAGTCTCCCCACAGCATCTCAACAGGATTAAGATCTGGGCTTTGACTCGGCCACTCCAGGACTCTACATCTATTAGTTTTCAGCCAGTCCTTGGTGGATTTACTGGTATGTTTTGGGTCATTGTCGTGTTGCGGGGTCCAGTTCCGCTTTAGCTTTAATGTTCTTACTGATGATCTCACATGCTCCTCAAGCACCCTCTGATACACCAAAGAGTTCATGCTGGATTCTATGATGGTGAGCTGGCAAGGTCCTGCTGCAGCAAAGCATTTCCAAACCATGACACTTCCACCTCCATGCTTCACCGCTGGTATGAGGTTCTTTTCCCCGGAATACTGTATTTGGTTTACGCCAGACATGTCCTCTGTTCTGATGTCCAAATAATTCAATTTTAGACTCATCTGTTCAAAGAACATTATTCCAGAAGTCCTGGTCTTTGTCTACATTCTCTCTGGCAAACTTCAGTCTGGCATTGATGTTTCTCTTGAGAGCTTGCTGGAGGTCCCATGATGATTAGGGTTTTTGGAGACTTCTTTTTGCATTTTGTGCTCTGCTCTTGGTGTGAACTTGCTTGGATGATCAGACCTGGGCATGTTGGCAGTTGTTTGGAAGTCCTCCTATTTTGTAGACTATTTTCCAGACAGTGGAATGGCTGATTGCAAATTCTTTGGAGAACTTTTTAAATCACTTACCAGACTTAAATCTTCTTTCTGAAGGCCGCAGACAGTTCTTTTGATCTCACCATGGTGTTCACCCTCACCTCAACAGACAGGAGCACCAAACTAAATGTCTGAGATTTAAATCGGGCAAACCTCCTTCAAAATGCTGAGTAAGGATGTTCTAATCATGTGCACCTGATGTGCTACACCTGTGTGTGATTTGAGCCATTTTAATGGGGAATAAAGGTGGGTGTGTCCTAATTTATTCCTCACCAGAAATTGCATATTTGTAGAATTACATTTTACAGAAGATTTTGAAAAGTCTTTCAGCAGCAGCAGTGGCCTAGTGGTTAGGTAGATTGTGGGTTCGAAGAAACTGGTACATCTGCGCTCCACCTGTCCTCTCATTTCTATTTCATACATTCAAGGACTCATCTACAGGTTAAGGATCTTTGAGCCACCCTTGAACATTTTTTTTTCTCATCATTTTCTCCCTTCTCTCATGTAGACCCAGCTTGGCATCATAGCACTCCAGTATACCAGGAACTAAAGGCTGAAGTGGCTGAGGTTCCCGCCCCGAGTTCAGAAGACACAGAAAGTAATACAGGTAAAAGTAGCCACTCTGTTCTTTACACATCACGACGTAGTCAGTTTGACTAAACCCTTTTTCTCGTCTTTCTCATTTGTCTCCAAAGCCAATGTGGCACACATCACTCTGCTGACAGCACAAAAACAAATAGTTATTTTTACCAGTGTGCATGGGTCCTAAACAGACCATCTTATAAAAGGACTTGGTTATATTTAGGAAGGCACTAAAAAGGTAACATCAAGGTTCATTTGGTAAGGCCATGTTGCAAAATAAACTTTAGTCTTGCCCCCACCTCAGGTCCTTTTGAATTCTGCCAAACATCCCAAACATGAGCTTCCCCCCATAGCTGGCCGTCATCTCCGTTTCAGAATATTTTTGGAAAGGGTTAGTACACAGTATACCCCTGATCACTTGCACTTGCAAGAATGCTGGGATGACCTGAGATCTCCTCAGTAAACACGGTTCCTGCAGTCATGCTTATTTTCTCTTTTCAGTCTTTATGCATGACATTCTTAAATGATGCATAAGATCATTCAGGATGTTGTGTTTTACATTCCTTTAGTTTTTTATTTGTATTCCAGCTATAATATTTGCAATAGAAGTGTCAACTACATGACAGGATGTAGATCCATATCTTTGATACTGAAGATGCTGATAGATTCAATTTATTCTTGTATAGCGCCTTTCACAACAGAGGTGCCCCAAGGCACTTTACATAGATGGTAGACATCAGTTATAGCACTAGAAGTTAAAGCCAGATGACTACGGAGGAGAGGAACCAAAAACTCCACTGTGTGGAGAAAAAAACCTCTGAGGGTCCAAGGTCGACTGGCTACCCAACCCCCTTGGGTATACTAGCAGTACAAAGTTAGTTTGGGTTTAACCCCAGGATCAGCACAGAGTCCTAAACTGCTTCCCAGGCTCAGCAAGTCGAGCGCGGGCCCCAGGTACCCGTGAGCCACTAGATATAGCCTTCATGTTGTGTGCTCTGTTCAACCTCAGGTTTCTCTTCAGAGCAGCTAGCTGTGTGGTCTTCAATACAGAACATTTGACTGCTGAGGGAATCTGATCCTTCCCAACTCTGTTCTTCATTCTTCCTCCTACTGACCTCTCTTTCAGGCTGTGGTGAGCTACTGTCTGTGGGAGAGCCAGTGACCCACCGTAAAGCAGACAGCATTGCTGGTAAGTATGGTGTGTGGATGCAGGACCCAGAACCTGTGGCACCGTATGGCCTGGGCATGGTGTGGCGGATTGACACTGTAGGCTCTGAGGTTCGACAGCTTTTTGGCTATGAGAACATAGAACAGCTATCCCGTGGCTTCCCCACCAAAGTTCTGCTTTTGCCTGAGGCTGTGGAGAGCACAGGGGCCACGATGTACCGTGGTTCACTCTACTACCAGCGGCGCCGCAGCCGCACACTCATACGGTACGACCTGGCCTCAGAGAGCGTGGCTGCCCGCAGAGACTTGCCCCACGCTGGCTTCCATGGTCAGTTCCCCTACTCCTGGGGTGGCTACACAGACATTGACTTCGCTGTAGACGAGGAGGGGCTATGGGTCATATACAGCACCAACAAAGCAAAGGGTGCCATTGTGATCTCCCAGCTGGATCCCAACAACTTGGAGGTGAAGAGAAGCTGGGAGACCAACATTCGCAAGACCACCGTGGCCAATGCCTTCATCATCTGTGGGAGACTGTACACAGTGGCCAGTTATACCTCACCAGTCACCACCATCAATTACAGCTTTGACACGGCCACCGGTCTGAGCAAAGCCATCTCAGTGCCGTTCAAGAACTGGCACCATTACAACAGCATGGTCGACTACAACCCGCGTCAGAGGAAGCTATTTGCTTGGGATAACTACCACATTGTATCATATGATGTGCGACTCGGCAAACAACAGTGAGGCACTGTAAGAGGAAGGTGGTTACGGAGCTATTATAAAGGGCTTAAATTGTAGACTGCAATAAACAGGTCATATTGGCTTTATGCTTTTTCATAGACTTGCAGTTTCAACTTTCATGAATATAAGAATTCCATAGCATTAACAATTTTGTTAACATGCAAGCTAATATATGTAAATATAATGCCAGCAAGGTCAATTAACTTTCCTCAACCAAAGATTGAAGTTAGCTTGAGGGAAATCCCTGGCACACCTTGCTCATTACATTATACAGGTTTTGAAAAGCAGATGCTAAATCTCTGAACACCAAACTGAAAGTATATTCAGAAACACAGACACCTACTCATATGAAGCTGCTGTGGTCTCAGAAAGCTGGTTTCAGTTATAGATTCTTTACCAACTTCAACCTTCTCCTTTTAACCTGTTAGTTTATTAATCTACAACAATGGAAAAGTTACTGTCTGTTTTTAAAATTGTTTTTGTGATGCCATTTTTCCATGCAGTGTCACTCCCAAAAGGCTATTTTTTAATGGGAGGTTTTATATATTATTTTCCTTTGCAGTGGCATGGCCCACTTAAATGTATTAATAGAGAAATTATTTTTCTACCTTTTCTCATCTGTAACTCCATTTGTGTGTGTATAGCACTGAAAAGTGGTCTGGGGGCATGGGACGTTCTGTATAGCAGCAGTACACTACAATGCATAACTTTTGCAAGACCTAGAGAATAAAAAAACAAAACCAAAGTGCACTCCTGTATCTCTTAACTTTTTTACTTTTACAAATGCTTGCTTCAATTCACACTCTAGCACAGCTATTCACATTAATTAAATTCTATGAAAGTAATCAACACTGAATAAACCTCATGCTGGGGTGCCTCATCTCTTTTAATCTTTTTTTAATAGAGGAACATAAACAGAAACAAGCAAAGTTTGTTTTTTTAACAGCATATTATTTTATTAGTTTCTGTAACCAAACCAAGAGAATGTAAATAAGACCTTACATATTTTATTACAGCGATTTAACCCCTGTACAAGTAAAACAAAAGGAGGAAAAAAAAAAAAAAAAAAAAAAAAAAAAAATTTCATTCAACTCTCCACTCCTTTCTCTCCTGTTACTTTCTCATTTGGGAGGGCTGCACTGAAAACACCTCTATACCAATAGCCCCCATTTTGCCATAGCAACCAGAGAGGAAGGGACTGGAGAGGGCAAAGGCCCAGTTGATTGAGGCCTGTGGTCTTCACAACAGAAAATAAGTCCTTTTTGCTTCTGAACTACAGTTCATTTTTCAAAAGATTTTCTCACCATCTTCTACCCTTGGATGCTCTTCTCTACAGGCTGACTTGCATTATGAATATGTCTTTATTTAATATTCTTAATTATTAAAATCAAACACTTGCTGCCCAACACATACCTTCCCTGACTTTCCTGGTTGGCTGTAAGAGAAGTCAGGGTCCTGCCCTACGGCAATATCAGCAGCATGACTGGGAGTTTTGGAAGAGAGAGTGAAAGATGTTGAGTTGGTTGGGAGAGAAAGAGAAGCATCTGAAACTCCTCCACTTTTGTTCAGAAAATCAGTGAAGGGGAAATTCTTGAGCTAATAAAAGTCAGTCACATGACTGCTATGGAGTATATATATATAAAAAAAAAAAAAAACAAACAAAAAAAAAAAATCTGTATAGTACTACCTGTAGATCAAGCAGAGCTATTGGAGCGATCTTGGGTCAACGTATGCGTAGAATGAAGTGGCTTTCTTACAATGCCTGAACTTTGGCTAAAGATTGGTTTCATACACACACACACACACGCGCTCCAACTTTACCAACAACCCTCACAATCATAAAAACTACAGAGAAGGCAGGAAGAAAGGCTCACAGTGGAGACTGCAATCGATCGTCAAATCCATCAGTAATCAATCAGTGGCTCTAACAGCATATTTCTCATCAGGAAATGAAAAGCACAAAGAAAATGTATTTGCAATTTAAACTGTTCTGTACTGTTTCTGGCATAACTCTTGGTCAGGAGAAACGTCACTATTGTGAAATGGTGAGCAGCGGCCATGCACAGATGTGTGTGTGCACACAAATTAGTGATGTGGGTGTGTATATTTTCTTCATGTCTTTTCCTCTGAGACATTAACAGCAAGGCTTGAAGTAATAAGAAGTGCCAGAACTCAAAAATCAAGAGTGACAAATTTTAAGTAAACATTTGTTCCTTGAACTTCAAAAGAAAGGAAAGGAAAAAAAAAAAGGGGGAAAAAAAAAATAAAGGGACAAATGTTCTTCAATCAATTCAGTAATAAAAATGAATTTGCACACTCAGCAGCAAATGTAACCTTTCTTGTTTCAGCCTTTTATCTAAAAAAAACAAAACAAAAAAAACAACCAAACAAAAAAACAAAACAAAAAACCACCCACGCTAGAAGGTGCCAACACAACAATCATCCATCCACCTTAGCGAGAGGATGGAGGGGTCTGGAAAGGAGTGTAGCAGGATGAAGGCATAGTATAGGCCATGAACACATAGTACTTCTTAATCAGTGTGCTATTGCTCATCCTCATCACTATCCTTTTTGTTGAAACCCATCCTTTCTACACTCAAGCAGGGTCGCATGTGCTCTAACAGATGTTCTGTCAAGTCCTTCTATCCAGCAATCTCTTCATCTGACTGTACATCTTTTAAAAGGTGGATACGTTTACTTGCTCTCTTCTGGTTTGATGGCTTGGGGCTTGATGGGGCCAGTCCTTATAGGCTTGGCCGTAGCAAGCGGTGTGGTTTTGTCAGGTTCACCGCGTTCAGATGGAGCCCCCTGGTGGTTTGGTGCAACACTGTCAATTGGCTTGCCTGTTCCCTCCATACGAGTTGTTTTAGAAGATGGAGCCTTAAGTTGCTGCTGCTCAGAGAAGAACTTATGGGTCGACTGTAGTACCTCTGCTCTTTGCTTCGCCTAAGACAGAGAGGATCAGCAGAATTCAAACATTTCTTTAGTTTCTCTAACCAAGTGCAACTAAACCGATTACACAGACCATGTATATTAGACACACATTCTTTTCTTACCTTAAGGTCCTGTTCAGCCTTGAGAGCAGCCTGAGTGCCACGGGGTACAAGAGGAGGACCAGAGGGGCCACGGGGTGGGTGTTGAGGTCTGGGGTGGGGCATTAATCCCCCACTTAAGTTGGGTGACATAGGGGGACCCATAGGGGTACGCTGTACTCCTCCAGGAAAAGAGTTTGCATGTGGTGGACGTACCAGTGGAGACACCATGTTGGGCTGGGACAACATCTGTGAGGGTTGGAAAAGAAAAAAAAAAAAGGGTTAAGTTTTTCTAAATAAGCACAAAGACAAAATGGCTACATAGTATGAAAGCTTTTAGTGCTTGCCTGTGGGTTGAACTGTCCAGGGAAGTGCTGTGGGATACGCATGCCTTGTGATGCTGACTGGAACTGTTTGGGATATAGCATGCTGTTCATCTTACTTGATTGGCTGCTTGGGCTTGTGGAGCTTGCCCTAAGGAGAGGGAGAAGAATAATAAACTTGGTAACAAAATGTGCAATACGTGTAAAAGTAGATTCTGGTCTTATAAATCTAGCTACTGCTCTAATCAGGAGGATCCTTAAAAACTGTCCAGTAATGTAGCCTACATGGATAAATTTCAAGGACAGAAGGTCTTCTGATGTCTACTTTCATGCATTGACCTAAATAATGTTCGAGCTAACTGCTAATGCAAGTAATTTTAAAAGGCCAGCTAAAAACATATTTAAAAACCATGTATCAGTTAGATAATTAGCACAATTAGTTTTTAGTTTCTCTCTGTGTTCACTAGGTTCAACAGGAACATTTAATTCCAATGTTTAAATTACATTACATAATTTAAATAAACACGTTCTCCTAAAATTAATCATGCTGACTATTCTGATGGGAGTGACAGCAGCCTCTTCATAAATTTTCTCTCGTCCATCAGATTTTGAGCAATTGTTTGCTGGTAGCGCAATGAAAGATGTTACATTTCGAGCTTAATATCCATTTCAGTTGTTTGTTGTGTTTTAGTCTCCGATTCTGTGCAAGGTAACATACCTGTAAGGGCTTGAAGTGGGGGTTGTGCTTCTTGCACTAACTGGAGGTGTTCCAGGTTTTACATCCATCCCACTGCCAAACAGCTTTAAGTCCATCTCGCACATCTGCAACAAATTTAACTTGTCAGTTTCAATCAGTTGCATTTGATTGGAAGTCAGTTACTCGACATGCAATAAAAATATGTATAAATAAGCTTGTGTTAGTGTGTCTGCACCTTGTTGGAAGGCTGCATCATGCTGTGTGTATTCTGGCCAATGAGACCTCGGTAGGGCTGACTGTTTGGGGGTTGGCGGTTCAGGTTGGGTGGCTGGGCTTGTGGAGGTGTTGGGGGCAGAGACTGAGGAAGAGCCAAAAGAGGCTGACCACCACCAGAACCAAAGCTTGGCAATGATAACTGCGAGCCAGGCATGGGGACTGTAACCTAGGAAAAGTAGAGAACAATACATTTCTAAACATGAATAACTGAGTGAAAAACTGAAACCAACATAACTGCTGTTGTATTCTGCAAACAATTATTAACGTAGGATATAAAATACTAGGGATCCTCCCTAGTGATGTCCTTTTACCTGTTGCAATGCAGAGCTGGGGCTCTGCGTTGAGCTGTAGTAGCTATTCTGCGTGTGCTGCTGCACTTGTCCAGAGTATAGGTTAGAATGCTGACCCATTCCTTGGCGCTGCAACACAATCACACTGTCAGTTAGAACAGTCACAAGAGTGACTTTCTAACACATGTACAGTAAGAGGCGCTTCCCTATGAAATGTTGGCTGGGGAGTATGCAGTTTTAAATTCAAAAGAAAAATGTAAAAAAAAAAAAAACAGATTTTCTACAAATTCTTTCTAAAAACACAATTTTTAACAGATTTTTGTAAGTCAAAGTATTAATCCAAACCTGTAGCAAGTGTGTGTCTATGAGCTGGGAGCCGCCTATGCCAGAGGGCTGATTGAGCTGAGGCTCAAACAAGATGGGGATGTGTTGGGTATTGGAAGTCTGTTGAAAGGCCAAACTTGACTGGGGCTTGGCCAGCTCTGGGGGCTGTACGCCTGGGTAGCTATGCAGGGCAGTTCCTGACAGCATCATGGGTGATGGCTGAGAGAGACTATTCTGCATGAAAGCCTGCTGAGACCTGGAGAAAACAGACAGGGATATCATCATCATCATCATCTACTCAGGAAAGACTGCAAACAGCTACCATGTTTTGGAAGGAAACCTGCACATGTACCTGTATGGCTGTATTGAGGAGCTAAAAAGGTCTTGTGGTTGAGAGACAGGAGGGCCAGTGCTGAGACCAAGCTGGGCCTGATGCTGGGGCTGACCTTGTAGGGGGGCATAGATGGGGATTGGTATCTGCTGCACTGCTGTAGGCTACACAAGCACAAAACAAATTAAACACTTCATACACACATATACATATTATATCTCTAGCATGTATAAGTTACATGGCCAATAGAGGGCATGATGTACCTGTGAGAGGCCTGGCTGGAAGCCCTGCTGCTGAGCAAGGGAAGGAGGAGCCAGGCGAGGGTGAGGTGTGCTGAACAGGTGACTGGTGTCCATGTAGAATGCTGGAATTTGGGCTGCAGAACCTACACAGTGAGTTAACACAAAGTACACTGACAAATTCTAAAAACAAAATGAAAGAATGATTACATAAATCATCAAAGTTTAATATTATAGAAAAGATTATATATTATATAGATTATATAGAATGTGCTTTAAAAAAAAAAAAAAAAAATTATATATATATATATATATATATATATATATAGTTGCTTCTTGGGTCTCATCGGTGTACACCAAGCTTCAATGCACTTGATCCCTACCATCATAAACTTCAGCTGCAGTAGCTTTTCTGTGGTACTAGACCAAAAGGGCTCTTCTTTGGATCACTTTTGGTAAATAAACACTGCATATGTGGAACACCCAAGAAAAGACCTGCTGCTTTGGAGATTCTCTAATTAGTTTAGGCATTACAGTTTGGCTCAGATCTTTATACTTACACATGGCCATGCTTCCAAAATGTCAAAAGAAAAAGACCATTGTCTTTCTGCCCAACATATCTTTTTAAAACAGGTATCATTAAACTGATCAGAGCATGCATGTTAGAGAAACCCCATACCTGCTGCAGACTGAGAGACAAACACCTGTGGGGTCTGCTGTTGCTGTGGTAACAAAGAGGGAACACAACCCAACTGAGAGAAGTTGCTGCTGGACATTCCAGAACTCTGCAGCTGCTGTGGCTTCACTTTGCATATGTTGGGAGGGTCTGATGCAGATGTGGTCTTAGTGCTCAAAGAAGAGGTGGTATAAGTGGCAGAACCTGTGGAAATATAAGACTCACCATTTTCACAGGCTTCCTTTTAATGACTGACAGTTCTCAAATCATTAGATAATTGGATTTACAGGGACCTTCTCAAAGCCTACCTGACAGGGAGGTGCTTGGTGTAACAGAGGCCACGGGTATCTGAGGTACAGAGGCACTGGAGAAGGAGTTGAAAGAGGCACTGCCTGCCCCTCCTCCACTGGTGATGGGGGAGGCAGAAGAAGTGACAGGAGAGCTCTTTTCTCCCAGATTGGGAGAATTCTCCCATGCCTTACGAGCTGACTCCATCTGAGGAGGTTGCAGAAAGACTAAATTTTATGCATGCTTCTAGTAGCTATCAACAAGATAAACGTATATTGTGCTGCACTCAGTGTTACCAAATTAAGTATCTGCACACACATTTAGGTCGAAGAATACCCAGAAAGCTTCTTCCTTGAGTTATGAAAACGCACTTCTATGTAAGCCAGCATGATTATCATCAGGAAAAGACTAGGTATGGTAGGTGTGTTACCTTCAGTGTGAGGTCCACTGTAGCAGGAGAAACAGTACTGAGGCTGGAGCTCTGCTGTAGGGCTTCTCTGCGAGGCAGAGGCAGCGAATGAGGCAGCGCCACCTGAACAAATCACATAAGAACAAAGTTAATTCCTTAAAATGTTAAAGGTGATTTGAATGAGCAGCAAATGCAAGCAACAGAGAGAGGGGAAAAATGAGGAGGGACGGGGGGGGGGGCTCACATTAGCTACCAGACTGTCCTCCATTTTGCTACCTCCGGTGGGTACAGTATCAGCCAGTGAGGAGGATGGTGTTGTGTAGTCCGTTACAGATTCCTGAAATACAGCATCATTATCACTCACATCCTCCACATCAGTATTCCACATTCACTAATTAATGTATTTATCTAAATATGAAAAATCTCTCTTCAGTTATTAAATACAGAAATTGTTGTCTAGATTGGTAGGATATTTGTATTAAAATATAAATTAAAAGCAGTACAGTGATTGTGCAAATGTTTCAATTAGAAATTCCACCAGTTACATACCTTAGAGCTGCTTGAGTATTCAGCTGATGGGACTGTGATCATGCCCTCAATATCTCCTCCAAGTTCAGGTCCTTTGTCTTTAGCAGGGGAGCTAGAGTCTCTGTCCCTGCTGTTTCCAGGACCACTCTTCTCCAAACCTTCTCCCTCTGACTGGCGGCCATCTTTGGCCTTTCTGTTCTTAAGCGAACGCTCCTTACCAATAGGTCCTGGTTTGTACTCTTTCTGCTCAGGAGCAGCAATGTCAGGGAGCTAGGTGAGACAAAAGAGAGATCAATGCTTGGGTATGATTTTAGTATGGCACATGATGGATTTTCTAGGACATTATAACATGTAAGCAATTACCCCACCTTTTGTGGTTTGATTGGTCCAGCCCGAGACGGTTTCTGTCTCTGTTCTTTTGGTTCAGGTAGTTTATTATCAGATGGTTTTTCAAGCAGAGGTGGTACACCATCACTGTCTGTGCTACCTGCTGAAGAGGGAGCACCAAACTGGATGCTCTCCATACCAAGCTCCACGCTTCCCTCTGTTCCAGCCTTTCCACCCTTAGAACATAAATAGAGCTTTACTTCAAGTGTAGCAGGACTGAAACAGTGGTAAACAACTTGCATGTTTTAAGATTTCACATTTGAATCACATTTAATTTGACTTGTATCTGTCAAAAATGTCGTAACTTAGTAAGAACCACTTTAAATACTGTAATACTCACTTCAGAAGACACAGTCCCAGTGAAAGATGTCAGAGGTTTATTCCAAGCACTCACTGAGGGTGGCTGAGGAGGGCTGATGGGTCCAACTAGAATTTGATAACATTAAATAACTCCATCATTCCAAGACAAACTGATGGGTTTAAATTGCAGTCATTTTTTTTAATTAATTATAACATGCTTAATTATAACATTATAACAATTATAACATGCTTATAAGGGATGCTTAATTTCCCTTTTTACTATGGAAGCACCATTGAATGACTACCTTATTTGTGTATTTTGAGTGTACACCATGAAACTAACATCAGTTGCAACTTGTTTCTTCCTGGTGGTTCAAATTGATTCAGCTTCAAGCTACATCCAAATAAATATTTACTTAACATAATTTCAAACAAGACTACTCAAAAACCTTTGGTAAGGCATAATCCCAAAACCTATCCAATTATATATATATATAAAATAAATAAATAAAAATTATAAATAACCCACCACCACCACAGAACACACACACACACACACACAACTTACGTTTCTTGACTTCTGGGAGCACTGCAGAACCTGCTACTTTATTATCCCAAAGTTCTGTACCCAGATTGCTGTGGGACTGTGTCTTGTTAGCAAAATCAACATTTGAAGGGGGTAAAGGGGCTACAGCACCCTCTAGAGGCTGAGAAGAGCTGGTGCTCTGGGCCTGAGTAGAAAGGCTGTGCTGGGACACTGATACAGCTGGCTGTGGCTGCGATTGTGACTGTGGCTGCTGAGATGGTTGAGATGCAGTAGGTTGAGTCTGATGGACTGGAGCTGCAGTCTGTTGCTGTGAGACCACTGATCCTTGTTGCTGCTGCTGTTGCTGCTTTTTAGCAAACCTTGGGGGTAGCTTGGAACCACCTCCACTTCTACTCTTTTCCCCTGAACTCTTTTTACTCCAGTTCTGGGGGGAAAAGAAAAAGCACAGGATTTCATACATCCATTTATTATTGAAAAACAGACAAATCTTCACCAGAGACTTATAGGCTTAATCTAATTCAGGGTTAGTCAAGTCTCACTGCCATCAAACTACTCCAAATAATGTATTTAAAAGATTTACAAGGGCACAGAGTGCTAGAACCATGTTTAAAGGCCAAAGAGTCATTCTTTACTCAGAGGTCACTCTACTCATTAAAATAGTCAAATTAGTCCTTTGCTGACCTGAACAGTCTGTTCCTCTTTCTTCCTCCTCTCCTCATCTTGTAGACGTTTCTGTTGCTTCCGAGACACGACTTCCGTGAAGCCATCATCGTTAGTGTTGGACTGCAGGTCCTCCAGGGTTGTTACCTCTGGATGGTCATCAATGATTACCACACCTCGAGACAGAGGGGGGAAAAAAAATCTTAAAGCACACATCTTGATGGGTACAAAAACACATAACAGTTAAAAACAGAGATGGCATCACAAAGGATTTAATCACTCACTAGCATAGTTGTTGAGGTCAAACTGAGACAAAGCATTCTCCTTTTCCTTAGGTTTCTTCACAGCTTGCTTGGCTTCCTCTTTGCGGCGACTGATCGCTTGCTCTTTATTTGCCTTCTGACCTGTTCCTGCCTGGGTGGAATCTGCACTCTGCGCTGCACCACTACAGATAGGAAAACAAATTAGCAAATACTTTACAAGACGGATACATTTTTAGGAAAACAACATTTCTTTGTATAAAAAAAAAGTTAAATAAACATCCCTACTCATTTACATTCACGGCATTTAGCAGACGCTCTTATCCAGAGTGACTTCCATGTCCTAATTACAGGGACAGTCTCCCTGGAGCAACTCAGGGTTAAGGGTCTTGCTCAGGGACCCAGTGGTGATCATGCCAGAGGTGGGATTCGAACCTGTGACCTCTTGAGCCATAGGTCCACAGGCAAGTATCCCACCACCAGACCAGTGCCACCACTGGGGTAGTCAGGTTGTGTTTTCAGAGTAAAAAAAGCAAGGAAACAACAAAAAAAAAAAAAAAAAAAAAAAAAAAAAAAAAACCCAAAATGCATGCAGATCAGTGATAGAAGGATCAGGTAAATTACTGCAAAAATAAAATAGGCTATCATTGGCTAAAGATAACAGGAGAAAGAAGTTCTCTTTTCAAGTCACTGTCGATTAGACACTCACCCTCTGCGCCCAGATTTGGCTCCTGATCCACCCCTACGCTCACTCTTGCCTCCTGCATATCCTCGGCCTGATTTTGCTCCACTGTTCCCCCTGCGATTCTGCCTGTCCACTGGCCTCTGGCTGGAAAAGCTCCTCTTCACTGTTGGGATTATCTCACGCTTTGGAGTTACTCCTTCAGTTGGGGACTTGCTCTGGGCTCCTGTGGGTTGGGAAGGCTGCAAAGAAGAGAATGCCGTTGTAGCAACAGCAGCTTCTAATGCACCCTTCCTCTCTTCTCGCTCCCTTCGCTCATTGAAGTCGCTACTTTCGGATGCGGTCTCCCATTCCTCATTGGCCTGGTCTGAAGAGTTCTGATTGGACAGGTCAGGTGATTTGCTGCCAGCAGCAACTATTCTGGTGGTCTCAGGAATTACAGTCTCAGTGACAGGAAGGTCAGGAGGAGTAGGGACAGCAGCAATGGGTGCTGGGGTGGAAATAGTAGTTTCAGGAAGAGTGACTGGAGTCCCTGGAGCTTTGGATAAAACTGGGGAAACGGACACAGGTGTGGGGTCAACCAATGCTTCTGCTGTTGTGGGAGTGGCTTCATTTGCTATGACAGCAGCTTCTCGTTCCTTAAGACGTCTGAAACGTGGAGGTTTGTCCTGCCTGGGAGGTCGTGCAGGCCTGGGTCTCCGAGGCCTCTCCCTTGTGGTCTGGCCACCATCTCTTACTTTCTTCCCTTCATATTTAGACATGCGCTGCTCAGCTGTAACACCATCCAAGCGGGATGTATCTGCCTCTTCAGGTCGGAAAGACTCCATGGGTTTGGAGGGCCATGGTAGGGTCTCTCTTGCTCCAGCTCGACGCAGAGGAGCTGCTCTGGGGGCGCCCCGCTCTCTGCCGCCTCCTCTTCGGCTGTAGAGTCCACCTCTACCACGTCGAGACGGTTCACCTTTTGGCAGAAACCCAGGTTTAGGCCGAGAATCCTCTTCACACCGTGAGCCAGATTTGTCTGGCACGTGCACAGGCCCGAAGCCTGAGGCACCTTTGGTGGAAGAGCGAGAATCAGGTAACTGACGGCGCAGGGGTCTGCTAGGCTTAGCGCTGGGCTCGCGGTCAGAAGCTCCAGTGTCACTGGCAGACTCTCTCCCTTCGCTTTCAGAGTCCGTGTCTGAACCCCTCCTGCGCCTGCGTTTGGGCAGCACTTCAAAGTCTGAGCTCTCACTGCGAGTCTCGCTCTCTTCACGACAACGGAATGTTGTACCCCCTGCAGCAGTTACTAAGTCAGAGCGAGAGCGTGGCTCTCTGTATGGGAAATCTCCTCGACTGCGCCCACGGCTGCCCCGTCCTCTGCCGCTATAGCTGCCCCGATAACTGCGACCACGCGAATAATATTCTCCTCGCCCCCGTCCTTTGAAGCCTGCATCAGAAGGCCAGTCGTTCTCCCTCTCTCCATCCCTGTCCCGATCCCTGTCCCGATCCCGGTCCCGATCCCGATCCCGGTCCCGATCACGATCCCGATCACGGTCCCGATCCCTTTCCTCTCTGCGATAAGCTCTAGGTGGTAGGTTTGATTCCTTCCGAGAGGGTAGTTTAGGTTCAGAACGTTTCTCGCTAGGTGGAGGCTTGCTTGTTTTCTCCTCCTGAGTACTTGTAGTTGTTGTACCTGCTTGCACCTGTGACTCTCTCGCTTTACTGACTGCAGCCCCTCCCTCATCTGGTTCAGGGATGCTGGTTTTCTGATCGTCACTGGAAGGCTTCTGTCCATCGGACACCGCAGCTGCTGCAGATGAAGGGACTTTGATGGATGACCCTTCTCTTTTTGATCGCTCCCCTCGCTCATGACGCTCCTCTTTTTCTCTCCTCTGCTCCCGCTCCTCCTTCATGTCCCGAAGGACCGGTTTCTTAATTGGCCCAGACCTTCTCACTGGCCGCTCCCCTCCACCTCCATCCCTCCTCCCACCACCTGATCCACGAGAACCCCAGCGCAGCTCAGTCTTCTGCTTGGTGGATGCTGGCAAAGGTAGTTTTTCTGCTTTGTGCATATTTTCAGCAGCTGTGGGTGGGGTGGCCCGGTTGTTAACGGCAGATCCAGGGCCAAAGGGCTCCTTTCTACAACTATCCTCCAATCGTTCTGTGGCACTGGGCAGATCCAAGGTCTTTTGGGTTATGGAAACAGCATCAAACCTAGGCTCTTCAAGTTTAAGTGAGTGGCTAGAACCTTGGGAAATTGTTCTCTTCAGAACAGCCTGCCCAATTGTCTCTACATCTTCTCCGCCAGAAAGTGTGGTTGTCTCTGGTTCAAAAGAAGAGATTACTGGGTTCCTGTCTCCCTGCAGGAGACCAGGAACCTCCTCTGAGACATGGCTGAATGCAGATAGAGGTTCAGAAGAGTCCCTGAAGAAGTCACTTTTGCTCCTGGGCTCCAGTGAGCTGTGCTCTTGGGGATACACAGATGAAAGTCCTCTCTCTAATTCCAGACCAGAATCCAGTCTGTTAATAACAAAAACAGTATGCAAGATAAGAATCGCTGCTGCTCTCCCCCCGGCATATTTACAGATGATCAACAATGTTACAAAATTTTAGAGACTTTTCAATTTCAGGTCAAGGTTTGTGATTTACTAAATAAAAATCTAAAAAGAAACTAATTCTTAGCCCTTGGCTCAAATTTTTTTTACAGGCATTTTTCCAACCTTGGCTCCTTGCAGTCTTCCCGACATTTAGGTGCTGTGGCAGAGGGTAAAGGCTCAGCTGGAGGATAAGGTTCAGAACCCCACACCAGTCGTGGCTCACTTGGCATCCCATGTTCTCTGATTGGTCGGGTTAACTGGTCAAATGAGTCTGAACCAGAGCTGCTGTTATCTGTGGGCTCTCTTCGAACCAGCTGCTTTGGAGGCATTCTGCCTGCTGAAAAATTAAAAATTCAGAGAGGCTGAATAACTGATTAAGCAAAAATATAATGTGGTCTTCAACAACCTAAATTATAAGCCCATGAAATGACAGACCCCACAACAAAACAGAGCAATTGCTCTTGTAATAAAGTTCTTTGAAAGTGCTTTATGCTTCAATTAAAAATAAATAAATAAATAAAAGATTTCAGATTACATAGTAAAAGGGTGCAGATATGTATACTAATTCAAAATTTAAAACGAAAAATTAGGTATAAGAGATAAAACTGAATAGAGCTGCAGCTGTTCCCCTGCTGAAAAAGGCAGCGATGCAAAGCTTTAGGAAAACAGTTCATTTGAGTTCCATTCTTAAAGAAAAGATTTTCAAAGAGAAAACAAGAAGAAATAAAAATACTAGATTAGCAAAGGCAGAAATGAGAATAGTGAAAGCTGGGTAGAGGATTCACAACAGAGGAATACTAAAACTGCAAAGCCAGTTAAGAGGTGGAGTGAAAAAAAAGAAAGAAAAAGTACAAATAGCAATAAATCAAAGCACACCAAATGGAATAAAATGGGCTTCAAACATGCCTTATATTCCTATAAATTACAGCAAAGGGGAGGGGGAAACTGTTGCTGGCTTACTTAGCATATGGGAAACTTTCAGACTACAAGTTACATATGCAAAAAAAAAATATATACATTTCATGGATTATGGATATTATTTTATTTTAAAGTATGGTCTACCCAACTTACCTGGTATGTTTCTACTTCAATCATAGAATCTGTTAAAATGAACATTTTCCAGAAACTCCCTTTGCAGAATTCTGCTGAGCAGTTCTATACAATAGCACAAAATAAACCTCTAGGAATTTAAGGCAAGCGAAATATTTGATAAAGAAATTATTTTGGTGAACTGAATTAAAGTGATTTGGGAGACAGATTTACATATTAATATGGTGTGCTGAGGATTTAGACGGACGGCGTATTTAGAACGCGGAAAGAAAGAGTTCTCAAGCTGTATTGTACACAAATGGGTATTGGAGCATTAAATCATCCATCCAAAAAAGGGAGTACAATATACAGCAAACGATTTTTAAAGGCATCTTCAGATCCTAAATTATTATTTTTTTTTAATCAGAGTTGAGGGAGGACAACGGCCTGGAGAAAAACAGGAATAACCTAGATATTTTCATAAGCAGGTAATTCAATAACAAGCAAAAAACACCTCTCCAATTTTATCCCCCTATTATCAATAGAATCACAAGCACTTCAAACTTATATTAAAGGTTAACATCCCCTTCATGCTTTGTCCAGCAGTGAGACTTGAAATGAAAATGATTTGCATGTTCCTCAAACTGAAAATAGGAAGCATTATAGGAAACTAAGAAAACATCAACATGTTGGTTGTATTTTTTAAAACAAAAAGGAAATGAGTTAAATGCGATCAAGATGAGACAAGGAATGTAATGACAACAGGAAAATTTCTTGAATTTTACGAACTGAAAAATGAGTAATGAGTAAATTCCTCCGAGACAGGCTAAGAAAAAGGATTGTCATCCTGTCAAACTTAGAGGGTGGTATAATCTACCTGGATGCATAGGTGGCATATCCATAGGAGGCCGTCCAGACATCATACGTGGGTCCATGTAAGACTGCATCATGAGCCAGCGTGGGTCAAATCCCATGGAGGCTAGATGCTGGTGGTGAGGACCCAGGGGCTGATAGACAGAGCGATGCTGGGGGGGGACTGATCCTCCTGAGGGAGATACTGAGCCTCCACCACTCTGTTGCTGTTGTTGCTGTTGCCACTGCTGTTGCTTAAGCTGCTCCTGAGGGGGGGGAATTGGCAAAGTTTTTTTTTTTTAAAAAACACGTGAACCATGCCTAGCTTAGGCTGTTCCCCAAGTCACCAAAAAATCCCTTGAATTGCTTTTACATGTCCATCCAAAAAAAGACTTACCTGTTGTCTGAGAAAGCGGGGGGGCAAAGACTTCTGGAACTGCTTAGAGTATCCAGAGGTAAGTGAAGGACGAACATTGGCCCCTGCTTCACCCTCATTTTCCACCGGTGGATGGGGAGCTTCCTCACTGCCAGAGTGATCTAGTCGAGGAAGAGGCAACTGAGGCTCCTCGACTGCAAAATAATATACATTCATTAATAAAGTCTATCAATAGTACACTGGGTAGAGTTAGAGAGAGTGAGATATTTTTAAAGCTTCCTTTGTTAGAAAGGTGCGGTGTTTATTCTTACCTCTACACTCTTCTGTAAAGTAGTCCCTTATTGGTTGTCTCTCTACCTGAACCTCCTCAGTTACAGGAACATCTACCTCAGTAACTTGTGATTCCTGAACAGTCCTGTGAACAGGAGGGCTAGGTTGCCTGGGAACAAATGGTGGCTCTTCCTCCACAATTGGCTCTGCCCGGTCATGAGAAGGCATCGGTGCAGAGGGGTGGGGCTGCTGTGGAGTACCAGCCTGAGGGGGTGGGGTTTCAGCAGGCAGAATAGGCACTGTTTCCGTCTCTTCTGGCTCAGCACTGTGAGCTGGTATGCTTGATTTGGTAGTCTCTGTTGTGACAGCAGGTCGTAGTTTTTCATTGAGGCGCCTGAGTTTCTCAGCACAAGCGGCCAGTCTCTGTTCCTCCATCCGCCTCTCTTCTTCCTCCCGCCTTCTTCGAGCACGTTCCACGGCCTCCGAAAGTTCTGACTGTTTCTTCCGTTTCTGCCGCCAGGCCTCAGAGTCATCTTCAGAAGTTGTATTTGATGGCTTGGCCAACCGAGCAACACCAGTTCCTATAGATCGCCCTGTAGTCTGACCCTATGAAGATGTTTTAATGAAATAAATCTGCTGATAACCTTCAGACAACTTTCTAATTTACGTGAGACAAATTGTGCTTGTTATCAAGTTATATTATATATAAATATAAAGGTTTTTTTTTATAAACACTGGTTAAATTTCACCGTATGTGGCAACAAAAACAAAAATACCCTTCTTTGATGCTTGTGCCTCTTTACCTGGTAGTCTGGGGAAGGTCCTGTTTTGTACTGAGTCATAGAGCCTGGAGGGGGAGCTTTAGAGTCCACACCATCAGCCCATGTGCTCTTGCTCTCGCTTTTCTCCTCCCCGGTCTCTTTCCAGCTTTCTTGGGCATCACTACTGCGTGATCGCATGCAGTCCACCTTACTCATCCACTCCCTGTAATTTGAAATGGTGCTGTGACATCCAATATTCAACTCGTGTTTTCACAATCTAATCACCGCCACAACCAGAACTCAAATAGGCCATAATCAAAAGATTTGAGTAAAAGGTCCAAAACAAAAAAGCAACTGGCCAAGGTTAAAGAAACACATAGTGAACAAATATATCCTTAAAGAGAAGTACCAACCAGTTGTCTCCTTTCTCCTTAGTTGTATGATTTTCCTCATCGTCACTAAAATTTAGCTTTTCTGTGTAGTCAACTTCCATCTGGGCACCTGTGGAAAATCAAACGCAAAAACTCATTGACAGCAATATATTATGGCTGGAGTCAAGACATCTATATTTGCTAAACATAGACCAACATAGCAAAGAGTTTACTCACCAGCCCAACCCTCATCAGCATCTGTGTCCAGATTGTCAAGCTCCTTCAGTTCTGAAGCACTAACAATGGACGGCCGGTCGGGGTCCTGAAGCCAGGACTGAGGAGGAGCCTGGGAAGGCCTTCCACTCCCTCGTAAACCCCTGGGACAGCAAAGAACAGATAGTGAGCATATGTATTTTGTAATATGTAATTGCGTAAAGAACAAAAGTTAACAACAGGTCTTATTTTACAGCAAGCAGGACTAATCTTGTATCTTTTCAGAGACAAAATGAAATGGTATTAAAAACTGACCTGAGCAAGATTACTGCTGTTTAATGCATTAAAGGACATTTGTTTTCCTCAGACAATAACATGAAACAAGTACAAACACTTAAAACAAAAAAGTTTAAAACCCTTCAAGTTTTTTTTACATTTTTTTTTTTTTAACTTTCAATGGATTTAATTATTTTATCAATCTGCTAAGAATATTCCACAAAAACAAATACTTTGGGATAATTTAACTATGAAAATATTATGATAATTGTGTCAAGTATTCAGATCATTTACTTAAAATGACATCCATAACTGTCGTTGGGAAGAACTCAAAAAGCTGAACACTGCTTTCTTCTAAAAGTTCTCAGACAAGTTGTTCAAATCACATCCAAGTTATTTGGCAACGTTCATGCAGTCCTTTTCAAGTCTCTATTAGCAGCCATATGCAGTTCTTATTAACAGGTGGTGAGCAAGGGCCCTTGTTACAAATTAAGCTTGTGTTGGCAGCCAGATTTAGGAAGAGATTTGTTATCACTGATAAATGGGAATAATTGAGACTCTCATGCTTGTGCTGACTTTCAAATGGTGCAGAAATTTTCTTTTATCCTTCCACAGATTGCTCATGACAATCCTGTCTGGCAGGTGAACAGTTCTCTCGATCTTATAGCTTGGTATTCATCCTGACAAACACGATCGATCTTGAGGTCTTAAATAGAGAGGTTCGATTCAACAGCCAATTCTGTCTGGTATATCCACAAGTTATAACCAGTGACAGAAGTGGGATACAATTGCAAGTGTCAAGTGCATACTTAATTACTTCAGTCTTCAATTTAAAAAAAAAAAAAAAAAAAAAAGACTACTGCCAGGCATAGGAATAAAAAACAAACAAACAAAAAAAACCCTGGAGTATGGCTTAGATTAATTTAAAAATGAACTGAATTTAAACAGTATTTTGAAACCTGACAAAATTTGATTTCCTTTGATTTGTACTGTCAAGTCAGCATGAATTACTTACTTTGATCCATCTTGCTGTCCAGAGAATCTCAAGTTTCCTTGCACAGGTGCATAAGGCATACGAGAATATGCAGGGAACATCTAAAGGAAAAATTTCAATTTTAATTCTACAAAAAATATAAAACCCTGCAGCAAATCAAGAGCAGCATAAACAATGCAAATAAAAAGAAGAAAAATAATCTGGATTTGGCATGAGGCCAGTTGCAAGGTAAAGAGACAGCTAAGAAATGTAAAAGGTAATGGGGGTTTTACAAAAAAAATTAAAAATTTCAAAACCTTCTCAAATCGCTCTTTGTTGGATTGATTCAATAATTATGTTTAATTGGGAATTGTGGTCCATTTTACCCAACACATCCCACACTGTCATTTCTTAATTATTCACAATATGACAATAAATTGTCCAATCACTTACATAAGGTGGCATCATGTTCCTAAACTGGTCATGGAACTGAGAGGTTACACCTCCAGGTGTTTGCTGTCCACCATTGACTTTGTGTTGTGAGGTAGGAGCAGAAAGCCTTTCTCTGGCATCTCTCTTTTCTCCAACTGCAGGTTTCCCTGGTTCATCAGCTTCCCCTGTGGGGGAGGGAGTGCATCGACCCACCCCCACCTCCTCAGAAGCCTTGCCGTCCATCTCTGAGGGGCTGGGAGCTACGTTCAGATTTCTACCCCCACCCTCCCGCCAGCTGCCCACATCTACGTAGAAAGGAAAAGAGATCAATTAGAAATATTTTTTAAGCATGATTCCAAATCTCCATCTAAAGAAATACAGGTCATACTCTGAGGTCTGAGGCTCGGGCCTGGTCCATAGGGCTCTTCCTCCTGCTCGGCTAATTTCTCTGCCTCACCTGCTGCCTGCAGGCTGGGGAATTCCTGATGAAACTGACTGCTTATTCGTGGACCTCCTATTTAGACAGAACAATAGACCACACTCATTTCAAAGTGTATTTTTCTATGCAGATAGTCCGGCATTTGGCCAGAAGTGAAGAAAGGCAAGTTAAAGAAGCATAATTTATATTAGCAAAATTACATCAACAACTAATCCTCAATAAAACCTGTTAAAAACTAGAATATTTTTAATCAGTGCATCCAACATTAAACCCAGGTCATGAAATCAAAATTCCTAAGCAGTACATTTTCTCTCAATTACAATTTTAAGCAGCTCCTAGACATAGTGAGAGTGTTTGTGTGTGTGTGTGTGCGCACGCGCTGTGGCTAACCATCAAGCGGTCCAGACTGCTTGTTGTTGGCCCAGGAGCGGCTAACACCCAAAGGGGTATCAGCTGCCTGAGGAACAACAGGCTTTGGCTGTGGGGGAGGGGTCTCCTGTTGCCTAAAAAGACAAAAGGCAAAAAAAAAAAAAAAGGATGAGAAAGTATAGATTGAACAAAACCTTGAAAAAGACGCAACACTGGCAACCAATAACATTAAATACTGCAAGAGACAGAGACACTAAATGGGCGTCATTCTAGTGCCAGCCAAAGGGAATTCTGAGGGAAGCAAGAAAATATTCTAATTAGGGAGGGAAGTAAAACAGCACAAGACTAAAAAGAGTAAAAAGATGATCAGGTTACAGGTTGTTTCAAAACAGACCTACAGACAGTGCCCACTCTCCCTTTTCTTATGGTGCAAATTTAAAAAAAATGAAGAAAATCACTTTGAACGATTTTAGTGACTGAAAATGCACCAGTCAACCATATCAAGAGACCTTCAGACCAGTGACCTGTATGGGATGGTGTGTAGAAATAAGCCATCAGTTTAAAAAAAAGAAAGAAAAAAAAAGAAAAAAAAGATACGGTCATGGTCAAAGTCCAGATTTCAACCAAACAGGAATCTTTAGTGCCATTAGAAAATCTGCTAATCTGCTGACAAACACAAATGATTGCGCTCTCTCTCTCTATAAGCTGCTTATATACACACACACACACACACACACATATATACACACTAAAAATTATAAACTGCAAGTTTTTCCTTTAAATTTGCTTTTGGCCACAATAGCCTATTGTTTAATTATTTTGGTGGACTATTCAGTCCAGCAATGACGCAGATGTTAAAAAAGTGACTGTTATTATGAATGTACAGCACTCTAAATGCTTCCTCTGTATTTTGCAGCAGTGGACACCCATATCCAGCGCCCTGGGAGCAGTAATGGGGACGTACCATTCCAACAGATGCAATAGTTGTTCTGAACACCATGCCAACGTGAAAATATGCCTGCCCTTCACCTTTCACATGTAATGAATGAGCAATCAAGAAGGAAATTTCAAGCACTTTTGCTTTAATGAATACTCAATTACTCATGTAAATTACTAGATAAGAAATATTTTTCTGTAGCCAACAAAATAGATCCACAACAGATCACTATTTTATTTGTTTAAAAAAACAAACAAACAAACAAAAAACCGCAGTCATCTACTGTGGATCTACTTAATGACAATGCTTTTAGTTTGAAATATTAAACATGACTAGCAATTGATAAATTTGGTTACTCTTTACTGTAACTTAAGGCATATTGTGAAATAAAACATAGCAGGATGTAACCTAGCAAGTAGAATAGCTGAATAATCATAATTGCACATAAACTTTCACTTGAAATATTTTTAGACAATCTTATTACCAGTTATATTATTTCCTACACTTTTACATGCAGTTATTTTAACAGCTCAAGTTAATTCTATTCTTTTATATTCCAACAATATATCTGACAATCTGTACACCTTAGATTTTCCTTAAGGTAACTCCTCGACTAATAGCTCAGCTGATGCCTTTTACAGCTTGAATCGTATGCTGTACCGTTCTTCTCCGGCTTGTTCTTGCTTGGAAGCCCAACCACTGCCGTCCTTGGGAACAATGCTGACGTTGGGGTCGTTGCCTTTGTTCTCGGCCTTCAGGCTGGGCAGGTTGGCCGGAGGGGGCATACGTCGACTAACCGCAACTTTGCCCAAACTCTGGAGCCCATGTCTAGCAGCGACTAAATTTAAATAAATGTGGGAGAGGATTAAATGTACACAATCATAAATAAAAAAAGGCCACTTTGGCCATCCACAAGAGTTAAAATTGGCCACCACTCATCAAAAACAAAAAAACAAAAAAAAACCCCACCCATATACTATTACTCTTTCCTAAAGCTTAGGAATGAATAGTGGTGACTCAAGAGGACAAAGGCTGCTTATTTGAGGGGATGATGCTCTGGAAGAAAGCTGGGGGTAAATGAACCACGGAATACAAAAAGACTCCCCATCCAGCACTTCACATTCTTCCCACATGAGCTGTGCTTACTATAACAATGCACAGCTTCTTAAGAAATCCATGCTGAGTCTACCATGACCATGTCACATATTCTCCTAAACTTGTCCTTAAAACAGAATAATAAAACATGTGCACTGAATCATATTGGAGGGATCAAAAACCGAAGTGTTGTCTGAGCACTGCCTACCTGCAGTTTTCTGGGTCTCCAGAGACTTGCCCTTGTAAGTGTTGAAGAGGCTAAGGGTTGCATACTTGGTCTTGCCATCCTTTGCCTTGGTGCTCTGCCCTGACTTCTCTGACATGTCGCTGGAAACTCATTGAGTCTGGTCCTTCGGCCTCACCCCTCAGAACCAGCCTCCTGCAGAGAGAGTTTAAGAAGAAAGATAAGAAAAAAAGAAAGAAAGAAAGACAAAGAGAAAAAAAACAAACAAACAAAAAACCCCCACCACAACACACACACACACAACACAAGAATGAGATTCGCATTCAACTTTTTCTGTTGCAGCAGTATGCCTTAAAGGTGAGTCAGCAGATCACTAAAATCTCAGTGAAAGTTACTATGAAAAACAATTTCACCATTTAGTTCTTTAAAAAAATTATTTCTGAAAGGCTATACCTAAATTAGTATCAAAATACACCTTACTTCTAACCGTCGGAAAGAATGATGTATTATGTCTGTGAGCTGCTTGATGAGCAGTCAAAGGTGTGCAAGTTTATAACATGTTGCTTCTAATCAACGAAGCACACCATGTTGCCATGCCAACAGGAAGACTGACAGCGGGGGGGGGGGGGGGGGGGCTGTTGGGCCACATGGATCCATTCATAATTGATGTGATGTCAAACACAGAGAGGTGTTAATAACACATTACAACAAAACAGGGGGGGAGATCAGGGTCACCTCTAGCCACACATACTTGTGAACTGATTTATATAACTTTATAAGTTTGGTTGAAGAAGTAGGTCAGGTTAATAACTTCCACCTTCTCCCTCACACAGCTCAATCCTCAGGACCACGAGCTCAGTGTAGACTGAAAACCACAGATAAACTGCTCAGGTAACTGATACTACATTTCCAAAAATGTTTATGCTGACCAACTTTTCCAACTCGCAACAAATCATGCGAGATTCAAGAATGAGAAAGGAGAGTGGACTCATTGATGTTTACGGTTACCATTAGTTACAAGGAAACAGAAAACATGCAGAGGTGTTTACAGCTTGAACGACCTTTCGGATTAATGACAAAAGAATGACAAATTATGTTTAATATTTCAAAGATGACTCAATCTGAAAATTCTTAGCAAAAGAAATAGAACAGCAATTTGGAGATACAGGGTAAATTCAGAAGTAATACAAACATTCTGCATGGAACTGGTCTAACTCAGGCAGAGGTAAAGCACCGAGTAAAGCAGTGGTCTTTGAGGTCAGGAGTCAGGCAAGGACATGATGTGCACAAGTGCTGCTACTGCACTGCAGGCTGAGAGACCAGAGTGTCCTTCAAATCTCTCAGTGCTACTACACTAGACGAGGGAGAGTTCACTGCGTCCATGTGCTCTGGGTACGATCAGCATTCCTGATCTCAGGCTGATGTTCTCTCTCAGACCACATCTGTTCTTTAAAAAAATAATAAAAGGCCCACTCAAATCTATATACACTCAGTTAAAAAATAAACCTGAAACAACCATGTCACTGTCAACTTAAAAATCCTAATGCAGTTGTTACTACACCTTTTGGCTAAACCAAATCTCAAAAAGACAAAAGAACCAATAAAGTCACCTGACCCAGAGGAGGTGCATGGTGTCTGCCGTATCAGGCAGTTAGGGGGCTCCAATGGGACATTTGCACAAACACACTGCCTATTTGGGCACTAAATCAGTGATGGATCAAATTCATACAAACAGTAAAATCAGAGAGATCTGACCCAGCACGAGGGACTGTATCCAAAATGAGTGAGCTGGAAGACTCCATGAAACCTTCCTCCGCCTTTAAGCAACAGAAGAACAAACGGGAATGTTTTGTGGTCACATCTTTACTGACACTCAAAATTACAGCGGTTTCCTTCCACCTGGGGCAAACCAATCACTTCATCAGCACACCCAGAGAGTACCAGCAATCAGCAGGATTGACCTCCTGCCCTGGGGGGGATTGGGAAAAGCCGAAATGCTTCACTTGCCCAAACGGGTGTTTTCCAGCTGCTCCGCAACAAGGACACCTTTCAGTTCACGGGGAGCTTCAAGATGAATCCATAAAGCAATCTGCATCTTGTTCATGTCTGTGTCACACATGAGTTCATGGACCTCTGTGCCTATGCAGACTTTGAATTCACTCAGACAAGGAAGTAAGGAGATGGACGTGTGCTTAAAGATGTCTTCCCTGATTTGCCTTTTGTTCCCATTACATTAAGAGGAGGAAGATGAATCACGTCTCGCCTGGTCAGTGGCTTGTAATGCACCTCCTCGTGGCTCTGTGAGCCTTTTGTTGGTCCAGACTAAAGATATAAGACCTTACTGAGGACGTGATACGTCGTTTGAGTTAGTTTGGAGGTGTTGGAGAAACAGAGACCACCGTGTCACCGAACAGCTCGGAGGTGAACACGTTTCAACAAAAGTGTGGAGAAGAGCGAGCTGAGTCTCCTCTAAAGACCCGACTGATGGGTCATACTCGATTTAGTGAACTGTTGGCTCCAAACTCTGGGAGCCACTCGGCGGAGGAGGAGAGACAAAGTGGTGGATCAGAGTTCCTCCTTTCCGCCTCCGGACCGGGTCTGGGCTCCATCCGGTACCGCCAGTCGATGCTGTTTGAGTTCTGGGTGGTTTTCCAGGCGGATGCGCTCCGGCCAGAGAGAAATCTGATCGGACTGATATCCACGCGGGCGGGTCGGTGAGGCGGCCTCGGAGCCCCAAGTTTTCCTCAGCCCGCCGCCTGCCTGTCTGGGCCTGAAGGAGGTCCACAGCGAAAACCGCGCGCGCGCGTGCACGCAGTCTCGGCGTCCTCCTGCAGTAACACGCCGAACTGAATCGGTTTCGTTTCTGAATTGTCGCCCGAGCCTCCCCCATCGAGCTCTCGGCGGTGCTGCTCTCAGCAAGGCTAACCGTTAGCCTTTCCAGCTAACTCTGCGCCCTCACATGCTGCCTGGCCCGCTCTGGGTGTCGTGCGCGCGCCCCGTTGAGCCCAAAAGAAGCATTTAAACCCGCACCCCTCTCACCCCGCCTCGCCCGGGACTCACCTGTCTTCGCCGGTCCGTCTCTCCTTCAGAAAGGCCGCTCTGTGCGTCTGCTCGGGCCCACTCCGCCCCGAGAGAGAGAGTGAGTGAGTGTGTGTGTGTGTGGCCGGCGCTGGATTACAAAAGCTATGCTAATGTTAGCCCAGCTCAAGCGCCCCCCTCTCTCAGTGCTGCTCCGCCGTTTCGCGGTTCCTCTCCTCCTCGATCCGACACTTCCCGAAGCTGAAGGACGGCGGGCCCGGTGGCGCTGAGTGCTCGCGGTGCTGCGCTGTGTCTCCCGCTGCTCTGGCCCGCTGTGTGCTGTGAGACTCGCCGGTCTCCCGCAGTCCGAGGCCCGCGGCCCGCCGCTCAAAGATGGCACAGCGCCCACACTCGGCCGTGACGTCACGGCGCGCGCGCGTACCCGGCTCGGTTGCTAAAATACAAACACAATTTTAGTCAAACTCACCGAATAACCGCGGTGCTGGACTCAAGCAGCCTGTGTTCGTCCAGCGGGGGGTTGATAATAACACTATACCGCCGGGTCCGTCTTTAAACAGGACGGTGAAGCTTAAAATCGGCCTGAAATGATCATAAAAGCTCATTTTAGTCACAGATTTGACACAATGATTCACAGCCCTCTCCTTCACAGGTTAGATAACAGTGTATTACTGGAAAGTGAGTGATTCAGACTGTCAGCGTTAAGCCTTATTTGATCATTAAACATTATTTTATTTCTCAGATTTTACACCATGAATAAGAGGCGCAGGGCTTCTGGTTCCTTCACACTCAGCTTTATTTGATCCGCAGTGTTTTTACACTCTTTAAAAACTTTGTAACAAACAGTAACGGATCTGCAATTGTTGATGTGGCTGAAAGAAGTGTAAAAGCTGTTTTTAAAGCGCTGTAATAATAAAAACGAAGTCATCAGTGCAGCTTCTTCACTGTCATCCTGGTCCGGCTTTACTGGTGAACTCAGTTAACTCGATCTTTACCTTTAAGGCATCATCTGATATTCTAACCCTCCAGATGAGAGTGCTTCTGCAGATCTAGTTTATATCTAGTTTATTTTATCATCCTGCATGCAAGGTTTGTTTATTCAGTACAGTTTTCCCCAAATCCCACATAAGATTTCATGATTTCATTTACTCTTTCTGAAGTCCATCTAAATCTGTAAACTTAATAAGCAACAAAAAAAAATACACCCCCCCCCAAAAAAACTTGATCCCCCTGATGGATGTACAGTCCATATATTCACACACACACGCATACATTTAGTAGTTATATATATATATATATATATATATATATATATATATATATATATAAATGTATATATAATGTGTGTGTGTAGTTTCAGATGATTTTTTTTTACTTTCTGTTTTGTTTCAGCAACAAATGAACGCAGAAGCAGCTGCTGGGGCGGCGCCGCGCCGGGAGGGGGCAGCACTGAGTCACGAGCGTCCGCCTGTATAAACGTCTCTAAGGTATTACGACGGTCTAAAAGCAGACTTTAAACCCAATCTCTTCCGCCTAATGCTTTATTCTGCAGCATGCATTGCAATCATGTTTCCTTTTCGCCACTTCGCTCATTCTCTCACTACAAACACCTTCATGCTTTGAGCAAAGAGAGATCTCACTGAGATCAGAGATCAGAGAGGAGTTCACTGAGGCTGGAGGGAGGAAGAGGAAGAGGGCCTTAGAGGAGAAGCTCCTCAGGGTTGAAACATGTTGAAACAATTTAAAATGTGAGGAGCAAAAAAAAAATAAAAATAAAAATATGTTCAATAAAAAAAAATTATTGAACATATGTAAAAGCATATGTAAAAAAAAAAAAAAAAAATTTCCATCAGTTAAGTACAGATAATCCAAACTAAAATTGTGCTGTTATGGTATATTTATGAAGTAAAATTGCTTACATATTGTATATTTCACACACACACAGGTAAAGTAAAGGTGCCTTGCCACATACCACAACTGTTGGAAATGCACAGAACAAGTAGCCACACCGTGCTTCTGGTGTAAAGCTTTATTTAAAAATGCTGCAAACATACAAATGAGCAAAAATGGTTAACTGTATAATTAAGGCTGTGATGACATTAATACTATTTTTTATTTCTTTTTCAAGGCACTTTTTGATGCAACATTAAAAGGTCGCTCATAATGCTGTGTCACACTAAAATGTGAATTTACAATCAAATTGTTGTGATTATTATAATGATCATTAAAAGGTGAAATGTTCACCTGATTGAAAACATCTCTATGTGGAAATGAAAGTGGTCTGTGTCCATTCAAACCTTTTGTGTTGCCTACACTTTCACTTTGGCTTGTATCTAACAGAACGATTACATACCAAACACTGCGCACTAAAAGCCACAATGCAATGCAAGGACTATGGTGGAATAAAGTAGCAGCCAGATTCGGAGAGGAAACAGAGGTTGTAAACAATTCTGAAATTATTATTGAAATATTTGAAAGCATGAAATTCTACAATTTTACAATTGGTAGTTTTATGTACATTATCTCTTAATAATAGAATAAACCCCCATTGCTTTATTCAGGAAAAGACCATTAAAAGCCAGTAAGATTGGCCTGAAGAGTTTTAATTGGAAAGTAATCAAAATGTCATGTCAGTGGCATGCACCCTACACTTCTGTCTTTTTTCATATATTACCTCTGCAGCAAAAAAGCTCAGAGGTGTTTGGAAGCACATGAAGCATTCACCGCCTTGATGGTAGATAAGCCGTTAGCCTTTCCAGGTGGGCTGAGATCTCTGGGAGGTTTGCAGACAGACTGACCCTGGTGTAGTAGATCCCTGAGAGCAGAACAGCAGCAGACACAGACAGGAGGAGAGGAAGAGAAGAGTGCTGCGACTCCTCAGCAGGGATGCTGCGTGTCTTCATAGGTTGGGCCACACGCTCCCATTGGGTGTAGATGGCCTGACGAGCACCTGCCCAACGGCCTGGCCCACAAAGCCGATACTGATACGGGGTGGTGGGACCAAACAGAACCCTCCAAGCCAAACCAGGATCCTTTAGGAACAGCCAAGGGAGGTTAGGGCGCACACCCACTTGATTAGCCAGCTCATCCATGTAGGGGAGGTAGTCTACCTGGATGGTGTGTCTCTGAGAGGCCACATACCTGAATGAGGGGGGGATGATGAGCAGTGATTTATCATATACCTGCTAAGAAACTAGTAGGAATTGCATACTCAACACAAATGTATCAAAAGCCAGTTGTAATTTTAAAACATCCATCTGATGCCACAAGAGTGTTCATAAGTAGAAGAAGAGACATTTGGTTACAATATGAATGAGATAAAAAAATAAAGTAGGGTGGTGCATAGTCTTATTTTAGGGAAAGAATAATAATAATGGCATTTACATTTGACACAACTCATACTTTTGTCATGAAAAAGGAATAAAAAGTGCAGATTCCAACCCATCCGTAAATAATTAGAGGTAAATTTCCATAGACCATTAATGCCAATTTCCAGTCCTGGAAAGCCTTTTCCTAGCAGTTTTTATATTCCAGTTCAGAAAATCCAGCAGTTAGTGAGCAGATTTATTAGGAATTTAAAAGCCAATGAATCACCAACCTTACTGGCCTCAGGCAAACAAGTACTATGATTAATAACCATTTATTACCTTTTAGCCATGGTTTCCTCCTTTAGTTTGATGTCTTTCAGCATTTTTCTCATTGCTGGAAGCTTTAACAACCCTAGATGACAATATTCAACATTCAGGCATTTCCATGTTCTATGGCGCATGTAAGAATTTCAAGTATCCCTGATACTTGGATTTACTCCACTAAATCTCAATGCTCATTAGAAATATTCCTAAAACACTGTCAGTCAATAGACTGGGCAAGCTAAGGGGCTAGTTCATGAAGCTACTTTTATTTACCTTTGAAGACGCGTGTGGCCCAGCGTGCCTGCATCTCAGAGATGGGCATTATGGCTCCCAGAGGCTGGATGAAGCCAATCACTGCCAAAGTGGGTCTCTCTAGGCCTGGAGGGAATACATACTTATACAGTGATGTTTTGTTCGCCAATACTGATGTCACATGTTTGGGCAGAAAGGGGAAGGAGAAAGAGTAGCCCGTGGCAAATACAACCAGGTCAATGTTGTTCTCGATGGTACCGTCCTCAAAGATCACACTGGAGTCGCGGAACTCACGAACATTGGGCTTGATCACTACGGTGCCTGAGATGATGCGGTTAGGCAGCTCATCATTCACCATTGGGTGTTGACTCAGTAGCCTAAAGGAGAGAGAGGAGGGAAACATTTGCTAATCTATATAAGAGAAATCTACCTTCTGTTTCATTATAATCAGCTTAAATGTATTAGGCAGGCAGATATTGTAAAACCTGCAAAAGTGTGTAGATCAATAAAAACTATAAGGAATCTTAAAAAAAAGAAGACATGCTGTATACATGTTTGATTGCCAATAAGAACAAGCTTAACCTACTTAGGCCCAATCCCATTTCTTATTTTTACCTCTCCTCTTTGTTTTCAAATGCCCCCTTGCCTCTTGGAATCACATTACTAGGAGTAGTGTTTAAAAGACTCCCCTAAAAATGGGTCAACTCTTCAAGAACCTGAAAAGTCTTTAGCAGTTGTTGATGCCTTTCATTAGTACAGTTTCGTTATCCGTTATGGCGGATAAACTATTTAAACTTCATTGATCTCAGGCCATATTGAAAGGAAATTTAATTATTAAATTTGCTCCAGCCATGTGCATGCCTTCTAGACAATATTTGTGTAAATTTGCCATTAATTAGTGTTAGCTGTCCCATTCCTCCGTTGTCTAGTGTATATGCACACTAACTGGAGATGTTAAATACCACAGAAACATACCAATGCACAGTGAGCTTGTAAAGAAGGACCGTTCAAGAAGTTCATGAAAGTCACTGCACGGTCCATCTTTACAAGCTCACTGTGCATTGGTATGTTTCTGAAGTTTCTGAAGAGTTTAAGCTGTTTCTAGCCAACAGCATTTTTATGCACATGCATCCATTTGTTTGCCTACCATACATTTGGATATTCCATTTGAATGTCAGCAGGGCTGCAACTAACAATTACTTTAATAGCCCATTAATCAGTCAGTTGTTTCAGATATTGTAAAGCTTTTGTTTTAGATAATCAATTTGTTTTTGTTTTTTTTAACTAGACAAAGAAAAAGATACACATTAAAGGTTTGTTAATGAAATACTACCCCACATTTTAGGCTTTCATGAATATGTCAGTGTGATAGATCACTATATTTTTCTAACTGAAAAATAGAGGTTTAAGAAATTGCTCTAGTCCTTTATGACTTATTTTAATTTTGATCTAATCACTTACATTTTTTAAAAAAGAAATGCTATTATGTTATTACCTAACCAACTAATCAATTAGTTAGTACAGCGGCCTAAATGTCAGAAATCAACACAAGATTTAACTGAGAGGATGCAGAGGAGTATATATTTTCACACAATTTTGAAGAATTTCTCTTTTATGACAAGGTCATTTGTGAACATAATGATGCAAAGGCTGAACTACAGAATGATCTGTACCTGTGTTTTGGCTGCAGCCCATACAATGCATGGTTGAACCTCTCATTGAGCTTCTTCTCTACAAAGCTGGACAAGATTCTGATGGGTACAACATCCTGTAACATCATGGTAGCCCTGGAGAAGATCATGTCTAAGGGGATACCATTAGGTCCCACACGGTTCAGGACCCAGGAACCCCTCCTAGTACTTAGAAAAACCTGAAGAGACACAATATACTATGAGACCTTTTGAATATAAACAATTATGTTAGTGAGTGTGTTCTGCTTTCTATTGTCTGGAGAGGAAAATGAGAGTATGGTTTGCAAATCTAAAAAAGTGTTAGACATACACTCTTAAAAGTAATGTGAAGGGTTCTTGGCTTAAACATTTGAGATTTGTTTTTTAACCTTAAGCACTCCTCACACACACAGACTGCTCTTGAAAGAAAAGAAAGAAAAAGGTTCTTCAGGACAAAGTCCTTTTAAGACTAAATAAAAAGGTACTTCACAACTTTTAGATAAAATATGATCATTACTTAATCTGGACAGTGCAGACATTTGGTTTAGGTTATAGCATGATCACGTTTTATGCTTAAGATAAATAAAAGTTGATTCCAGTACTGTATTTTATCCTCCACTAGGTGGTGGCTGTGAGTATTTCGAGCCAAAGTCCAAACTTGAACTGCTCACTGGTGTGGATATACTTTATAATGATACCCACTTTTTTTACTCAGATTATAATAATACCTGAAAACAAAGTTGTACACAAGCTTTGCTGGAAAAGTGTTGAACGCACTTGCTTTGTCACCCTGCTGAGCTCCACAGCGATGTCGCCTCCTGAATTTCCTATTCCAATCACAACCACTCTCTTATCACGCCATTCGTCTGGACACTTATAGTCCCGGCTGTGGAAGTACTTCCCCTTGAAAGTATCTAGACCTGAAGAGAAGTGAATGGTTATTTCTAAAAACTCACTTTAGGATTATTGGCATTACAACAACTACAATTTTCTATTAATGTGAATGATATTTTGTTTTTTAAATGTTGATATCTGTGCATGTACTTCATATGTACAGTATTTTCTTGCATTGCTAACTGGTAACTGATCCACTTATTTCCTACGGTAAAGGATTAGTGTCTCACAATGTTCTGGGGGAGACATACAGGCTGGGCAAGTTGCCACTCATTTTAAGCCTCGACCCAGTGTCTCACTGGGGTTTAGGTCTTAATAACAACTACATATGTCTTCTTCTGTCTGGTGTGGACCTGGCTGTACAGCATAATCTGAGTGAGACACTTTACTGTCAAATTTCCTTATAGACCAGTTTTACTGAAATGTTCATGAATTAATATACAAATGACTACAAAGACTGTGTTTTTTTTAAATCATGACCACCATCAAAAATACACAATAAAAAAATGAAATAAATAAATAATAAAAAAAGATATTTGGACAGCACTCAAACCTGCTGTACTTTTCCAAAAATCAACTTTAATTATTTTCACAGTTACTTAATGTTGCAAGTGAACTTAAAGTTACTCCAATACAGCAAATGGCCAATATGACTAATATAAATAGTAATAAAGCAATGCTTAAAGAAACGGGCGTTCAGGCGTTCATATCATGTTTTGAGTGATTTGAACATACTATACACTCAATAAACAGAGAAATGGCAATGCCTCTGTGGTATCTGTACACAAAACACAGTTCAAAGTAGAAGCCAGAGCTCCTCCAATATTGACATTATATAATAGCCATCGATTCATCCACCCTGTTCTACAATTTCACAAGAGTTGTTATAAAAACTGACCCTACTTTAAAACCTGCTTTATATCATAGCTTTGTCATGCTCAGTTAGATCCATCTAGGGCTGGAAGTACTGCAAAAATGAAAACAGTAGCCAATTTCTATACTAACAAAGCCCACTCTTTGGTGTTGTGTGCTATGAAATCATAGTGTCATCCTCTAGCCCTCCATATATGTCCTTTTTTGCATTATGTTAAGGTCTATAACTGGATTTTTAGCCATTTATTTGGCAAACTAAACCACCCCTGGACAATGAGACAAAGTGCACCCCCATAATTTAACTAAGAAGCTTATACAGGTTCTGTACCTGGGAAGTCCTTTAGAGGAAGGTGAGGGTGGCAGTGGTGTCCAGTGCAGACTAGCACAGCATCAAACACGTGTTTCTCTCTATTCCCTTCACTGTCCTCCGTTTCTATGTCCCACTGGCCAGAATGAGCAAAGTCAGGTCTTGGAGAGACTCGAAGGACCTTTGTCTGCAATTCAAAGCAAAGCTCATCAATGCACATGCACTTTATATGGTAGATACCAAGAATAGCTCTGTTTCCACAACCTCCTACTATACTGTCAATCTTCAATCATGTTATAGAGTCATGGAGTATTGAGCCCAGTGTAAAAAAAATCATAACTGTTTGTGTTTTTGGATCAACCAGTTCTACTGAAAGTCAAGATTCCCAATTAAGCAGATATGTAAAGAGTTTCTGAGTAGCACTGTTTAAGTGTTGGCTGTTGTAATAATTGTGAGTTGGATTCTTAGAGTTGTCACATTCCCATGGTCAGTTTAAGAAAACACTATTTGTAGTACTATTATACTTTTGTAGTACTATTATACTTTTTGTTTTCTGGGTTGGTAGGATGGCCTCCCTCTCCCCTCATCACTCAGTGTGATTCTGGCCAGAACAGATGTTACCAATGCAACATTCAGAATCATTGTGATATACTAACCCATGACAAACTTTTTGGCAACTATTGTAATAAATTTTTTCTGGCCACATGATGGAAACTGAGAGGAGAACCATGACTGAAGCAACTCCTCCAACATATAATATAAATTTCCACCTCTACATTGTGTTTCTCATCACTATAATTTCACTCCCCTAACCTATACTAGCTGTTCCTCAGTCTTCTTTGAACATCAGCCTAGTCAACGTGTGCAAAATGCATTGCAAAGTTCACTCTTCAACATTCATTGAGAGGGCCTTGCTTGTGCCGTTAAACATTAACTACTAACAGCTTGCATTAAACATCTACAGTGTCGCCAGCTTACCTGCAACCGGACATAACGCATGAGCTGAAACTGCTCAGCATACAAGCGGAAGTATTCCATAATATATGAGTTATGCATGAAGTTTGGGAAGTGGGCCGGGATTGGGAAATCACTGAAACACATCATCTCCTTTGAGGTGTTGATGATCACTGAATGGTAGATGCTGGCCCTATCCTTCTCAGGATTCTCCTGTGAGCGTAAGTGAACATGAAGGAGAAAGAAAAAAACTAAACAAAGTGTGTTTTAAAGTGCCAGCTATCAACTAGGCATGCATTTCAGGACCAGAAATGATCATTTTCTTGCACCTTAAATCTCCAGAGTCCTCCAATGTCATTACTGCTCTCAAAGCACACTGGCTCCAATCCCTCGTCCAAGCAACACTTGATGCAAGTCAGTCCAGAACTCCCCCCTCCAATCACAGCCACCCGTGGTGCCATACTGGGGTTCTTTGTCAGGATAGGGAAGCATATCATACACAGACAAATATGAGAAATATGGCAAAATGTCCTTAAACACACGACTACACAAAATTCTTGAGCCGCCTCTTATTTCTTTCTTTGCTTCCAAAGAAAGGACAACGTTTTTGGCTCTCATTTTCAGTTCAGTCCCTGTAGTCTCGGGTTCTTTATTCCTTTAATAAGCCACACAGTAACCTATGTATAATACATTTAATCAAACAAAGTCATCTCACTGGCATATATCAGTGAAGAAACAGGCAGATGATTCCAGATGATCAAGCTGGTGATTAGTTTACTGGTGATTCTGAACGCCGGAGCGTTTGAACCCCTTTATCTAGACTCATTGTACCTTTGTAGCCTGTCATAGTGAAACATTTATTTCTATTTCTTTCATTTTATCTACTCAGTATACCAAAGGGTCAAGTCTGAAGGCATAAAATAATGTTTTGCATTTAAAACATTTAAAAATTTAATCTCTAGAAAAACAGAGGAGACATTTACATCCTCATGTACTTTGTTGAACACAGTGCTGACACGCCAATATTGTCAATAATTATTGCCACAATATAAAATAAAACAATTTATAATGTGAAAAACTGAGCACCTGGAAGTTTCATTAATATATGAAGAAGAGACAATCATTTTAAAAGAATTTTTACTGAGTATACAGAGTACGCGATACAAAGACTGTATTTAACTGTGTCTGGGCTGCTGTGAAATTGTGTATGACAAAGTTTTATATATTTATATATATTTATTTTATATATATATCTCTATTCTCTTACAGACAAGTGTGAGGAAATTCAAAAACTTTAAACAATGAAACATGCACGATTTTTAGACTGCGTGACTAAAGGTTGGTTATGTCAGCTGGAATGTCACTGGTGACAGAGTGGGCTATTAATGTCAATATTGAAACCGTACTTTTAATAAGGATGACCAGATGTTTCCATTTTTGGGCGCTGTCCCCAGTTTTATTAGTTGGACTTCCCCATAAACAGTTATTATTGTTAAAATACATTCAGCTCAGGCAGTGCCTGTTTTCCATTCCTACAAACTTTGAACATTTAATGGCCACTGAAACATTGTCACATCTTTGTGCAAAATAATTACATTAAGAGTTTTGACGTAAATAGTAAATAACTGTTTACTGCAAAAGAACAATGAAGAGAGAAGTGTTCAAGGCGTTTGGGTGGGCAGTGTCTGAGTGTGTGGGTGTGTTTGAAGTGATGATCACACAGACATAATCGCTTCTTCTCCAAGTCTTTAAACCACAGCTTTATTTGGCTAATGTGTTCAGGTGAGAAAAAGGTTACAGTGTGACAGGTGAGCACCGGTGCAGGGAGACGGAGCAGCGCAGAAAACACTGTTACTGAGCTTTTCTCAACTGTAGCACTGAGTCACCACACAGCTGAAATACAGTCTGCACAGATGCACACTCACCCACAGCTGAACGCTCACCCACAGCTGAACGCTCACCCACAGCTGAACGCTCACCCAGAGCTGTACATTAACTCACAGCTGTACACTAACCCACAGCTGAACGCTCACTCACAGCTGAACGCTCACCCAGAGCTGAACGCTCACCCAGAGCTGTACATTAACTCACAGCTGTACACTAACCCACAGCTGAACACTCACCCACAGCTGAACACTCACCCACAGCTAAACGCTCACCCACAGCTAAACGTTCACCCACAGCTAAACGTTCACCACAGTTGTATACTCACCTCTCAGTTGAACATTAACCCACAGCTGTACATTAATCACAGCTGGTAATAATTTCACCCACAGATGTACATTGACCATTGGAAGGTATCACTACCCACAGTTATACATTCAATCACAGCTGCACACTCACTCAAAAGCTGAAAATCCTACCCACAGCTGAACACTTACCCACAGCTGTACATTAACTGCACACTTCACCACAGCTGTACACTCATCCACAGTTGTGGCCACCCACCCACAGCTGTACACTCATCCACAGTTATACACTCACCCACAGTTGTACACTCACTCCACAGATGTACATTGACCCATTAGCTAGACACTACCCGCAGCTGAACACTCACCTGCAGCTGCAGTTAATAACTGCACATTCACCCACAGCTGCACACTCACCCACAGTTATACACTCAATCACAGCTGCACACTCACCTGCAGCTGAACACTTACCCACAGATGTACACATCCGGCAATACTCACCCACAGCTGTACACTCACCTGCAGCTGATCACTCACCCACAGCTGAAAATTCAATCACAGCTGCACACTCACCTGAAGCTGAACACTTACCCACAGCTGTACATTAACTGCACATTCACCCACAGCTGCACACTCACCCACAGTTATACACTCAATCACAGCTGTACACTCACTTCCGTGAAAGGATCACTACCCCACAGTTACATAATAATTCTCACCTGCAGCTGATCACTCACCTGCAGCTGATCACTCACCCACAGCTGGGCGGAGGAATATCTGAAGCTGACGCAGACTTACCTTATAATCGAAACGAAAACAGTCCTAAAGAGCAACGCTGAACCCGATCGGGAGTTTACGTCTTCTTCCCGCTTCCTTGTAGCAGAGGGGGCGGAGAGAGAGAGAGAGAGAGAGAGAGAGAGAGAGAGAGAGAGAGACAGGTTCTGAAATTTTCTCCAGTCATAAGTCCCTTTAGTACTAACATCTTAAACTAATCTGAGGGATTTCCATCACGTTTATGTCTGTATGTTTTGGTGCATGTGACACATTTCTTTATTTAACCTGCATTTCTAAACAGGCAAAGAAACTAAGAAGAACATTTCTTATTTACAGTGGTGGCCTTTTAACAGTGAAGGTAGTCTGGAGGCAGGAGGAGAAAAGGAAGGGTAGGAGAGTGGAAGTGAGGGTAGAAACTTTGAATGTTGGCAGCGTGACTGGTGAAGGGAACAGAGGTGAGGAGGTGATGGGTAGATGGGTGAAGGAGAGGAATGCAGAAGGGCAGATGGTTGTAGATTTTGCTAAAAGAATCGAAATGGCTGTAGTAATACTTATTTTAAGAAAAGGGGGCAGCACAGGGTGATGTATAAGAGTGGAGGAAGATGCACACAGGTGGATTATATCCTTTGCAAGAGGGTCGGTCTGATGGAGATTGGAGACTGCAAAGTAGTGACGGGGAGAGTGTAGCTAAACAGCAAAGGATGGTGGTCTGTAGATGACCCTGGAGGTCAAGAAGAGGAGGAATGTGAGGGCAGAGTCAAGGATCCAATGATGGAAGCTGAAGAAGGAAGACTGAGGTGTAACTCAGGCAGGAATTAAGGCAGACACTGGGGAGGGAAGATTTCTTAAATTGTTGGGCAGCTACTGAGCAGAAGACAGTTAGAAAGGTGAGACATCTGGCCAGAAGACAAAATCTATGATATGACTTAAGAACAAGTGTGAGGAAATTCAAAACATTAAACAAAGAAATGGGCACGATTTTAGATCAGCGTGATCAAAGGTCGGCAGGCCAGCTGGAATGTCACAGACAGAGGCTATTAATGTCAATATTGAAACTGTACTTTTTTGACAGTGATGACCAGATGTTCCATTTTTGGACATTTTTAAGCGCTGTCCCCAGTTTTATTAGTTGACTCTCCCCATAAACAGAAGTTATTATTGTTAAAATATATTCAGCTTCAGCAAAGTGCCTGTTTTCCATTCCTACAAACTTGAACATTTAATGGCCACTGAAACATTGTCACATCTTTGTGCAAAATAATTACATTAGCAGCTTTCGGACATAAATAGTAAATAACTGTTTACCGCAAAGGAACAATGGAAGAGAAGTTTCAAGGCATTTGGGTGGAAGTGTAAGGAGTGTGTGGGTGTGGGTTATGATGATCACACAGACATAATTTTCCTCAAGTCTTAAACCACACACTACTTTTGCGGAGAAGACACAGAAAGGTGAGACATCTGGTCAAACGACAAAAATCTATGGATAAGACTTAAGATAAGAAAACTTGGTGGTGGAACCCAGAAGTTCATAAGCGTATACAGAAGAGGTTGGAGAAAATAAGGGGGAAGCCAGGGGGTGGAAAAAACGTTGACAGGAGTACAAGACGAGGTGAAGGCCAAAGATAAGGTGTTTGGTGAATTTTATGAGAGGTCAGACAGTAAGGTGGTAGAAAAAGGAAATTTACACTGACTGGCTAGGCAGATTGAGAGAGCTGGGAAAGATGTGCAGCAGGTCAGGCTGTAGGTCTACAGAGGGTTGATCAGCCACAGCATGAAGTCATGGGTAAGAGTAGTGGAAGATATGTTAACTGCAAATGCAATGTTTGCTCTGAGGGTTTTGATGAAACAGTATAGAGAAAGTCAGAAGGAGTTGTACTGTACCTTTGTAGAATGTATGGGTGGTGGTGGTCTAGTGGTAGGGTACTTGCCTATGGACCAATGGCTCAAGAGGTCCCAGGTTTGAATCCCACCTCAAGCACTACCACTGGGTCCCTGAGCAAGACCCTTAACCCTGAATTGCTTCAGGGGGACTGTCCCTGTAATAAGGACATGTAAGTTGTCAGATAAGAGCTGCCTGCAAATGCTGTAAATGTAGAGAGGCTACTTATGAAAGGCTAACTATTATTTGCGTGGATCTGATGTACACATCAGAATTGTTTAAATGAAATGCATCCCTTTCCCAGTCTACATGAATGACACTCAGAAAAAAGCACCTTCAATGGAATATGAGCACCAAAACTGCCTCCAAGAAAACTAAAAATTTTTTACATTTCCTCACAAGTACCAGTTACTCAAGACTTCAGAGAGAACTGCAGAGGTATGTGTTCGTTGTCTGCAGTATCTGACAGCATTAGGTGAAAACGCTGTACTTTTTGAGAAATAGAGAACCGAAACAAATGAAACTGAATCCAGAAAAACAGCCAGATGTCCATGGTGTCCATTCCCACTGTGTTAGTAAGCAGATTTTAGATGGGAAACAGTGCACATAGCGCTACAGGGTAACTTGAATTCTTCAACAGTGAAATTTACTGAGCGGGAGAACTCTTGATAGTAGTTGGAAATGAAATTGATATAGTTCATTATGTAAATGTAGCTTCTAAAGCATTTTGATATAAGCAGAGTTGGAGTGTGACTACAAGGAAAGACAATCACAGAGTACCTGCAGTAACTTTATTCAATATGGCAGAAACATTGAAAAATAAACTGCCCAAAATACTTTTTTCCATTTTAAATGTACAAAAACTTAACACACGCTTTGCAACTGAATGTAAATAAAATGCCTCTGCAAACGCCTTCTCAGATTTTCATTTATATTCTAGAACATGACACTGTAATACACAATTCTCTTTGAATTTGATCTCATCATAAAGTCATTTTACTGACCACAATCTTACATCACAACATACCACTTATAAACTGACTTTTTGAGCTCAATAACAAGGTGCATGATATGACTGAATGTCATTTACTGGTTACGTACAATGTGCTTCATTAATACTGTTGAAAAATGCATTAAACATAACTTCTCTTCACCATCTCCTCGATGGAAGAAACCTACACTAGTGCTGGTCAGACCATACGAGATATGATCTTGGTCTACAGCAGTGAATTTTAAATGTGCTTTCATATGAAAAGGGCTCCGTTTTCAGCATTCTCTCTCCTTTCTCATTCACATGCTTGCTTGTCACATGTGGCTGTATACCTCTAGATGCTCTTTTACCTACGATACCTTTGCTCTGGACATAAATGCTCTCAGTAAAGATAACAGAATAAAGGGGAGTGAAAGAGTGCATTGGAATATAGTTTTTCCACCAGAAGAACCATCATTTCTAAAACCTTATTACCACTATGAAAAATGTAAATGAAGTAAAAGCTCAGGAAATGAATGGCTTTTAAAGAGGGATTTAAAAATGTTGAGAAAATGTTTGACAGATTATTAAAGAACCACAACTCCCTTAATAACAGCCATGCTTATATATACCAGATGCATTAGTAAAAGTCAGTCTAACTATTTTTGATTACATCAAGACTTTTACACACTAACTGAATTACAATATAAGGCTTTATTCCTCTGACCTCAACATCAATGCCTCATAGATGACGTAGAACTATTTGTATGTGACAAAAGAGGCCAGCCATGAACTGGGATCATGAAGGCAGCTCTGCATGCTTAATACACACTGGAAATTAGCGCCCGCCCCCTCCTATCATATTCAGCCAAAGGGCTAGACCAGATGATTTGGGCTCTGGAATGGGGCGTGTGTTCAGGGGATGGACTACACGTTCCCATACAGTGAAGATGGCATGGCGAGCCCCCTCCCAGCAGCCTGGTCCAGACAGTCGATACTGATATGGGGTGGTGGACTGGGATTAGAACCTCCAACTCAAAGCAGGATCTGTTAGAACAGCCAAAAGGTTGGGATGCACACCCACTTCCTGTAAGGAATCCATGGGGCGATATAGCCCACCTCGAGAGCAAGTTTCCTGGGTCAAGAATATCTAAGAAGGATGAAGTTAGAAAGGAAAATAAGTGTCAGAAGCACTAAACAATGAGGAAACAAATACTTCTGGGAATTCAATCAGAGTAAGGCAATAGGGAAACTAAGCAGTCTGGTGATGTTAGTCATCAATGAAGAATCACCTAGTGATTTTTGCTCGAATCTCTTTCTGAACAATTCGATGCATTGTTTTCAAAGCGAGGAAGATGGTTCTTTCCTGAGGGAGCTAAAGAGAATAAAGTTTTTCAAAGGCCACACACATTATACCAATTTCTAAACTATTAATTCCATCTTTATAGAAGTGACATTTGTTTATGCGCAATTAAATATTAAGCATTTGGAATGAAAAACAATAACATGAAAATGTAAATGAAAAATACTAATGACATTTTAATGGTTATATTCTCATCTAACCTACACAAAAAAGCCAGATCCCATTCTTTCCACCTCCTCTGGAATACCTGAGAATACGCTCTGAGGCCCATCGTGCTCAGTAACTCTGCTAAAGGCATTAGAGAGATCCTTGGCGTTGAGAAGCCCAATGATGGCCAGTGGGGCGCTCTAGGACAGAGGGGAAGACTCCTTCTAAAGAGGGCAAATTCCCTGCTCATTGTTCTGAGCTGGTAAAAATGCAAAGGCGTGGTTTTGTATCCTGTACAGAAGACCACTGCATCATCCCTTCTCACCACCTACTGTCAAATACCACAGTTGGAGCCTCTGAACTCTTTTTATGTTTGGTTTCACCTGCAGGGCTCCCTGGAGGATGCTGGGCCCTGGCGAAACACACGACGGTCGCCGGGTCCAGCATCCTGCAGTTGACAGACACAATTCCAGAATTTTATCATTCTGATGTAATGAGAACACTTATATCTGTTTAAACTAGTATTTTCCAGCTATAGACCTGGGGGGTCACACTACCTAGCAAGTGTTAAAAGTGATTTTCTGACACACCACAGCAGCTGAGTAAGGCTTTGTTGATAAGCTAAGTAGTCAGGTGTTTTGAAACCAGTGAAAACCCTGAGATGTGTAGGGCAGGGTACCTCCAGGACCAAGATCAGGAAACTCTTTTTTAATCCACCGTGGCCTAAAAGAGCTTTGATGATTGTTGACACTGTTTAACTAGACTTGCTTAGAACAACTGTGGTTCCTCGTCAAGGTTCTACTGATGGAAAGCCTAAGAAGAGGAATAACTCATTCTGCTTTGAGGGTGGAACATTTAATCCATCACTGTATTGGTCAGGTGGATCAACAAGATCTTGTCAAATCATTATGAACCCAGAGGCAGCAGGGCCTCATCCAGGTTGTTTTCTCAGGCAGGATGGGGGAGGTATTGATTTTGACAGAGGCCACACTTTGAGGAGGAGGCAGCCCTGAGGATTAAGCATGAACACATCACAAATTTCAATTAAACTGAGAAAGCTTATACGGCAAGAAGGCTGGTGGGTGGATATGCCTCCTCAGATACTGAAGGTTCTTGCTGGGCACTCACAGCTGACACTCCTTTCAATGTGGCATCATGTCATATTGTGTGCCTTTGCAGTGGTTGACAGGGGGATAGGAGAGTGTGCTCCAATTATTAGGTTATCACGCTGCTCAGCCTACCTGGAAAGGAGATTCACCACTTCCAAATGGTTTTGCAAAAGGTGTTATTCTGGAAAAAGGTGGTTTGACTCTCCAAGTTTAAACAAACAGATGTTTAATGGTTACAGAACCTTTTGTGGAGTGAGATTTAAAGTCAAAAATTAAATATTTCTATATTTTTACCTCCCAACCCCCTTCTTCCACCTCTCATGTATGAGCAAGAAAAATCCCTCTAAGAGTTTGACACCTCCCTGATAGCATGTTCTTAAATATGTTATGATAAAAATGAAAGCAATTTCTAATTCACATAGACAAGGAAAAGTAATCTAGTACAGCTTAAAATTTATGTGAAGGCAAGGTGTCCCCAAACTAAATTAGACAAACATAATGTTTCCATTAAATTATAATATTGTTCTAATGTTTAAAGTGTCTCTTAAGCCTTTGTCTCCATGACAAGCAGCAGTGATCGCCTTTGCTTTACCAGTTTGTTTGATATTGGTAAGTGTGTGGTATATTGTCCTACTGCACCTGTGGCTGGGCTGCAGTCTATACAGCCTATGGTCACATTTCTGGTTGACAGCTCGTTCCACTATCCAGTTTAGCAATGTTTCAGGAAGCAGCTGGAACAGCATGGCAATTGAACGTCTATTAAACATCATGTCAATTGGCAGTCCATCATTGGCCATGCGTCTAATAACCCATGCACCTTCTTCCTCATGCTCAGAACGCTTCAAAGCAAAAGGACAGGAAATAGGTTGAACTACAGCAGTAAATGAAAAAATTAAAATGAATAAAATAAACAAGTATTGAAAAGATATCTCTGGTTAGACATTATCGAATATCAAATCGATAAGAGGATGTTTGCTTTTCATTGACCATACAGTGCCTTTCTTTTGTCACATATCCAGAACGTAGCTGAAGTATTGAAATATTCATGAAAAAGATGAATAGAGGTATAAATTGGATCCAAAATTTGTTTACACACTATAGAACAAAAACTATTAAAATATCTGGCAAAAAAACACCTATAAGAACTTTTATATCACCCCATTCTAAATACATAGGCATCATTATGGAGTAGCCCAGCCCCAGAAAAACAATAAACAATTGACAGAGAAGTGTGAGAAGTGTGATATTTCACTCCACAGATCATATTTCCTCTGCTCCACTAATAGATTCTACAGACCAGCGCTTCTGGCGATGTGGGACTTGTATGCACCTATTTGGCCTTGGCTTCATTCTACGAAGCTCAGTGTTTGTGCTAAGGTTAATGGCAGAGGAAGTTTGGACTCTGGTCTTTCTTGGGAATTTTAGATTTTTTATCGAATATAAATGTAAAAGGTGTTCAGAGTGATCTGATGTGAAATGTTTATTTAGCTTAAACTTAAACATTGTGAATTGTTCATAGTATGTTTAAGTACTTCAAAGTAGGTCTGATATGTATCTATTTATTTTACTTAACATCCCAACTGTTCCTTTGAGAAATACGATTCTTAATTTATATGAAATATATTTAAACACGATATTTTATATGAATACTATAGTTAAGGTAATATTCAGTAATAATTTTATTGATAAATATTACATTTAGAATACACATAATTTTTCATGCATCAAATATAAAAAGTTACACGAAACAAGGTGTATTGTTTTGTCTGTCTATATACCTCGACGTCTTGTTTTCATTTTCATTAAATTCATTAAATGAAATTGTGGTGAAGTTTTCATTCATCAGGCATTAAATCATTTTCCAAAGTATCACAATTCTCACAATGTCTCACAGAGTGTGAAATGTGTTCACCGTTAATCTGATCTGTCTACAGGCTTACTTTCTCTGCTGCTCTACTGATATCAACGGCGATGTCCCCTCCAGAGTTGCCAATACCAATAATCACCACTTTTTTTCCTCTGAATGGATCATGATCCACATAATCCCAACTGTGGGTTATTGTTCCTGGGAACGAATCTATACCTAGAACAGAAAAGCAAAACACTGAATGAATGAATCTAATACACATACACACACAATGCTGTTGAAAAGTTATTTCTTTATGATTTTCTTTTTGTTTATTTATAACATTAAATTGTTCCTAATCTTTCAAGAAATGTAGTATATCACAAAAAGTCAACCTGAGTAAATATGGAGTTATCAAATGATAGTGATTTCTGAAGGAACAAAACTCAATGCTTATTTTACTCTTATTTTACGCTTATTTTTTGCAAAAGTGTTACTAGCCCTAAGCTTAATAATCAGGTTATTACCTTTAGCAGCAAAAATTGCAACAACATGCTGAGCACATCAGATCAGTCTATGACATCCCAAGGAGAAGTTCTCCTGGCACACAACATGGTTTTAATTCCAATTCACTTGAAGACGCTCTCTTTTTCAGGTCGTACACAACAGGTCAGCGAAGCTCAGGTCAGGATTTTGACTACAAAACCAACATCCCATTTATATCACTTTATTTAGAGTGTGGATTTGCTCTTATCCATTCTAATAGTTGTCCTGCTATATAACCCTTCAGTGCGTGAGTCTAAGACTCAGAGTGAGGACAAGACAATCCTTTGATTACTTTCATATTCATACACCTACCTCATTATGGCAAAGTAGCAAAAGGCCCTGAACTTAAGGCATTCTATCATGACACTACCACTCACGATGTTTGACTGTAGCAATAATGTTCTTATTGTGGAAAGCTGTATTTCCTTAAATATTATACTTAACAGGGCCAAAAAGTCTTCCAAACATTTTACTATTTGACACTCCACTGAACATTATGCCAAAGTTTATGGTAATCAAAAATCTCAAAAATGTCTTCATGTTATCCTATTTTCTTTAAGATTAGTAAGAGTTTTCAAAAAAATATCAAGAGGAGGGGGATATTTTAAGTGTATGAGGAATGTGGTGTGGTCACTGTGGTGTGGTCATACCAGGAAATGCTGAAAGGGGTTTCACTGGATTGTTGAACTGTCCAGAACATACGAAGACAGCATCAACACATGTGTTTCTTTTGCTCTCCTATTTTTCTTCTTTTTTCTGTTACCAGCTCCACTGACCCTGAGACAAAAGTCATCCCTCTGTCTCTCACACTGCATTACTGTGTCTGTAACACACATACATTCTCTGTGGGTTAAGGATTTATATTATATATAAAAGTGTAAAAAGTGATAACACCAAAATGATAACCTGGAAATGAATGTGCTTGAGCAGATCAAAGTGCTCTGCATACAGTCTGAAGTACTGCAGCAGCAGTGAGTGGCTCATGAAGTTTGGGTAGTGTGCTGGCATGGGGAAATCACTGAAACACATCATTTCTTTGGCGGGTGTTTACTACCAGTGAGCGGTAAACACTGCCACGGCCAGGCTCTGGCGTCTCCTGCACATATGAATGAAGCACAGAACATGGTGAAGTATATGTAAGGCTCATGAACAGCAACTCATGAAGTGAAACCTTAGGACCTACTCATTGTTGGGAACAAAAAAAAAGTTGTTTTTTTTATTTAACAAAATCAGATTTGTTTTTTGCAAGTTGACTTCTTAAAAATGCCTGTGCGATGTATCTGTGTGAGGGCTCAAGAAATGCAGCAGTCCCCTGTTGACAAAATGACAGTGGATATGTGATCTTGTAGAATGACCAGTTACGAATAATTGCACATTATACCATGCATTGGCAAAACATGTTACAGTTATAAAAGAATGGCTTAAAAATCATTCCATATAAGTCCATTTAATATATGTCATGTCACGTACATGCCAAATTCTGTAGATCAGGAAAATCTCTCAGCCTCGTCAATATGACAGAATTATTGCTTTCATCATTCAAAGACACAGCAAGCATTTTGCAGCCGTCATACAAGTAGTGGGAATCCCACAAGTGCTCCTGACACCCAAGCCACTTAGCTATAGGTAATAAATTCAACCAAGTTAGCCTTATTTGGGCTCTTACCACGGCCAACTGAATTTACCACAGGTGAACTCCATTCAAGTTGTAGAAACTTCTGAAGGAAGATCAGTAGAAACAGGATGCATCTGAGCTCATTTTTGAGTGTCATAGCAAAGACTGTGAATACTTATGTACATGCATAATTTTTGTTTCTTAATTTGCAAGCAAACATTTTTCACTTTATCATTATGGGGTATTGTGTGTAGATTATTTAATTGCAACATCTCACCTTAAACCTCCAGAGACCTCCAATGTCATCACTGCTTTCAAAGCAAACTGGCTCCAGCCCCTCATCCAAGCAGCACTTGATGCAAGTCAGTCCAAAGTTGCCTGCTCCAATCACAGCAACCCGTCGTGCCATACTGGAGATCTAACAATCAAAGGTGTCGGTTACTCAAACATTCACAAGTAATTGAGAATTTGCCCAAATGTCTTCCTTTGAGCTTCCTCCTTTGTTGCATTAACAACCTAAATGCTTCGAAGAAGTCCACGCTTCTTTTTTCATGTGCTGATTAGGTTACTTTCCTAAAAGGATCCAAACATGAACAATGCATTCTGTTACCTCCAGATCTCAACTACATCTAAACTAAATTTTTTTTTTTGGTTGTCTATCTTCTCAAGTAATAGCACCCTGCCACCTAAACATTCTATCAGGCCCTGGTCTTAACAGAATGTTCGGTTTATGGCTTGAACTATCTTCCTTAAATGGCAAATAAATTACTTAACGGCAGCTTTCTGGAGACTAGACACACAAAGTAGTCATCTCTGACTTAAGCAGCACATCAAGGACCCAAAAGATAAAACCGGGTTAAGCCTACTTACAATAGCTTCTTCAGAAGAGTGTTCTCAGTCTTATAAGACAGTCTCTCTATCTCTTGCTCTCAGCCACAGCAGGGACGGTCATGAATTGCACTGGAAAACAAAACCCATTTACCTGTAAATCATATACAGTGCAGTTGTTAATGTTGTTAAGTCTTAACTGAAAGAAAGTCAGAGTTAATAACTCACAAACATTACTTCATTTCACAATCCAACCTTCAAGTGATCTCAGTGTACATTCGTAGACAAACAAAGTTTGCAAGTAACAAAGTTCAGAGTTCTTACCTGATGACAAAGGCTGTCAGGATTGTCTGCCAGACAACTTTGCAAAGAAACTTGTTACACAATCAAAGCAAATGCAAGACTTTTGCCCTTGTTCATCTGCTGTGAACTGGAAGCTACTGAAAAGGGGAAAGTAGGTCAGACTTGAAACAGAGGCATAGGCCAAAGACTAACAATTAGACCAACTCCTGTCTTGAACTTTGGCAAACGATAAAGGGCCTTATTTGAATCATCTATGATATTTGTATTATATACATACTATGCAAGGATTTCCTCTCCAGTGCAGTTGTTTCCTTTAGCAGTAGCTCTGAGTTAGGCAACACAAGAACCACACTTTCTGTTGATGTTGGATCACAACCTATCTGCTCATCAAGCTTTAGAAAAGGCTCAGTTTGGAAGTCCTGCTGAGAAAAGAAAGAAAAGCAGGGAGGGGAAAGCCTTGGGGGGTGTGGGTTAACCCTTTGTTGGTAAAATTGTTACAAGATGTGTGATAAATAAAGGTTAATATGTAAAGTATTAGCACCCTCAAGCTACAGCTCAGGAAAAATAAGTAAGTGAACTCTACATATTGAATGGTCCTGAAATTTTTTGTGTAATGCCTCAAAGTTGTGGCTTATTTAGAACAACACCTTATCTAAATTCAGATCAGATCAAATCCTGCCTTGGAACAGCAGAGGCTGCTTGTGTGAACATTGCAAGCAACGTCTTACCATTTCAATTGAAGGAACTGAAGAAAGCAAATTTCAAAAATACTCTAAAATCCAGTCAGTTTGTCAAAATGAAAACCTTTCTCTAAAGAGGTTTTTAAAAATATTAAATTATTATTGACTCTTAATCTTAAATGGTGTCTGAACCCAGCACTTCACATAGTTATTGTACAATATTATATTTGAGGAGTCCTTATGGCTCTTATTGGTCACTTACACTGAATAGATTGTTTATTTACATATACCTATTTTAACATACCCAACTAAATCAGTAAGGAATAAGAAATATCTGAATGTGAGAATCTGGTAACTATGGCTGAAAACACTTAAGAGCCAAACAAAAAAGCCACTTCAAAATCCAGTCTGGTGACAAGCAGCAATATTTAGACCGGTAGATCAAGTGAGCAGGATAAACCGGATGTTCTACCATTGCCAGGACACTCTAGCCTGCAGACTTTTACATGCCAGAGGCAGGGGACAGAGAAAAGTGATCTCTGTGGCCTATGTATTAGGCCACTGATACATACAGAGTATACAGAGTGACAAATTAATAGGAAAAGCTTGAGGTGAATAGAAGAGTAGAAGCTTAAATATCTTGAACTGTGCTGGATGGAACACCATTCTTTCAAATATACTCCTTCAACTGCAATTTTCAAGGGAGTGTAAAACTGAGACCCAAAATCTCTTATAGGTCTGGGTATAAAATTGATGACTGTAAAGGTGATAGTACACTGCTAAAAAAAAATGAAAGGAACACTTTTAATCAGAGTATAGTATCAAGTTAAACTGGGATTTTGATCTGGTCAGTTCAGTATCAGAGGGGGTTGTTAATCAGTGTCAGTGTATTGGTGTTGATGAAATTAACAACAGGTGTACTAAAGGGGCAACAATGAGACCACCCCAAAAACAGGTATGGTTTGCAGGTGGAGGCCACAGACATTTTTTCCCTCCTCATCTTTTTTTTTTTTTTTTTTTTTTAGTGAAAACCCTTATCATTGCGAGGTCACAACACAGCAGACAGTGAACCACAACGAAATTGGACCTCTGCATTTAACTCATGCACACTCAAACACCGTGCAGCAGTGGGTAGCTATTGAAAGTGCCCGAGGAGCAGTGACAGGGACAGCACCTTGCTCAAGGTTACCTCAGGGCAACCTATTGGGAAGGGGTTCGAATCATCCTTCGATCATGCGGCTAACGCCCCAACACCAGGCCACCACTGCCCAGTATTTTTTTTGACTGCTTTTCAGTAGTTTTGCATTTAACTAGGTTCAGTGTCACTACTGGTAGCATGAGGCAATACCTGGACTCTACAGAGGTTGCACAGGCAGTCCAACTCCACCAGGATGGCACTTCAATACGTGCCATTGCCAGAAGGTTTGCTGTGTCTCCCAGCACAGTCTCAAGAGTATGGAGGAGATTCCAGGAGACAGGCAGTTACTCTAGGAGAGCTGGACAGGGCCGTCGGAGGTCCTTAACCCATCAGCAGGACTGGTATCTGCTCCTTTGTGCAGGGAGGTACAGGATGAGTACTGCCAGAGCCCTACAAATTGACCTCCACTGGGTGAATGTCTCTGACCAAACCATTAGAAACAGCCTGAGGGCCCAACATCCTCTAGTGGGCCCTGTGCTCACTGCTCGGCACCATGGAGCCAGAGAACACCAGAATTAGCAAGTCCAGCACTGGCACCCTTTCCTTTTACAGATGAGAGCAGGTTCACTCTGAGCTCATGTGACAGACATGAAAGTGTCTGGAGATGCTGAGGTGAACATTATGCTGCCTGCAACATTGTTCAGCATGACTGGTTTGGTGGTGGGTCAGTCTTGGTCTGGAGAGGCATATCCATGGAGGGGGACACAGACCTGTACAGGACAAACGATGGCACCCTGACTGCCATTAGGTATCGGGAAGAAATGCTTAGGCCCATGACAGGTTTCTGGCTATGTATGAGGTCAGAGAAGGCCTGTTTTAATCCTGAACAAATTACTGAACATCTTTAGTTTAGTGTCTGATTAGGGCTTTTACAAAAACCTGTGCTAACACTGGTCCTTGAGCACAAGTTGTGTAGTTTTGCTATCTAGACCACTTCTGTTCTTGTGACATTATAAAAACACTACTTACATAAGAGCATTGTCTTCTTTTCCAAATCTATACACTTCACAATGCTTATGATGAAAATCATGAGACCAAGCCATAATCTTCAAATTTATTTTAGAAAATACAAATACATTACATTCAGACATCCATATATTATATTACTCTAACAATACACTTTTAAGGGTAGCCATTTTTAAAAACGCTGATAAATGATCTTACATTATACAACATTCAAACTTTAAATTATTGTTTTTATTTAATATTAGTAGCTGGTGAAGATACAGAATATGAAGGCATCCTAAAAAACACTTTCACAAAGCAGAACTAGTCCATTAACCAGTTAACCTTCAATTTCAAGTCTGACATGGAAAGATTTGAGGGACATTTTTATTGGGCGGTCCAATTACCAAAATCCTACTATTTGAAATAACCTTGCCCTACACTCACTAGGCATCACGACATCACTTCCTACCTCTAGTGCCTATGCTCTGTCCCAGAGTAGCCCTGTGCGAAACATTTTATTATTATTTTTAAAGCCCTAAAGGAATTTAAATTGGCATGTTATCGCTGGAACACTAAAATGTGTAAGGGGATAAACCAGCACCAGAATTAGTGGTCTGTGTATTTAAGGATATGCAGGCTGTTGTGGGACCAGATGACCTGCAGCCTGAAGTGGTCACAGTTACAGCAGTCTTTACAGTAAATCTGGTTCAGAAACAAAATTCTGCAGTATGTGAAAGGAGGCCCAAAACCTCAATTCCATATTGTCCCTCACAATTAAGCACAACTGGAAATCAACTAAAAATTGCTAACTACTTTACAATTGCTTAATACAAAAACAACCTGCTTTGCTGATGAACGAAAGAAAATGACATTTATATTTGAGATATTTACCCTACATACACAATTTGAAACTTGCAAAGAATAAACTAGTGAATTGATACAACCATAAGGCCTGCAACAGGCCAGTCAGAATTTAAAAGAATTATTGCAATTCAATGATGACAATAAACCTTTGGTGAGCTTTTGTATTCTCATATTGCGCATTTAAGGATGGACTGAAATGAAACATTTTCTTAAAAATTACTTATTGCCAAAAAAGTTGAAACAGTCAAAATATCCACATATTACTGCAACAGAAAGTGGTTGCTTGCTGATTTAAGGGCATGCACCATCTCAGTAGGCAATGTGTAAGGCCTTTCCTTGACATATGGTAATCTAGATTATATGCTCCTTAGCTGTAGGATCTTGTAGCACATGAATGCACCATAACTGGTTAACTAACAGCAGCAATTGAAATGTTACATAAGCTAATGACTGTTACAGCTTCAGCTCAGGAATGCAGAGATGGAAAAAAGGGAACAGAGGGATGAGACGATAGGAATCTGAGGGTCACAGATGGTGCGATTTCGGTTCTGTAACAGATTCATGGAAAATGAAGAGGCATGCTTCTATCCATTTAGGGCACTGGGATGGACTAGGAAACATTACTGAACTGCTCCTATTCGAAATGATAAATGTGTGAAAAAGTTTTGGGGTGATTCTAGCCTGAGGGCTATGAAACTGCACACACATGTGTGTCTCAAGCACACACAACTAATATGATACCATTTCTAAAGCTATGCCAAAGAAAGCTAAGGCCTTACACAATGCTGGCATGTTTAAAAGAAACAGATACAGCACCTGCTCACAAAAATCTTTTTTTTCTTACTCCAAATGGCCCATAAAGGCACATTAAACTGTTTTGGTGCTCATAGTAATCATCCATCAGTATTCACAGTTCAGTAGTAACTCATCCTGCATCCACTCATTCATAAAAAGTGCAATAAATATATAATCCAACAGTAGCTCCAAAACTACTTCTGTTTTTCAGGCATACCATGTAAGAATAAAGCAGGGCTGGGGTTATATGGCAATAGTATAACATCACAGTACTTATCACAATACACATCACAATGCTTCACAAGTATTTTCATGTTTAATGTGCTACAGTACAATGTATTTGTTTTTATTCAAGCTTTCACAAACTGTGCACTATATCCAGATAAACAGGATATGGAGATTTTGATCTCTTTGGGTAAACAATAAAACTACACACAGGTGTGACACCTAAGAGTCTAAACCACATTTTAATGATGCATGCAGCTGGTCAGTGTTGTGGAAGTTCTGAGGATATGCACAGTGTGCTTAGTGAATGTTATAGTTTATTGTTACAGCACTCATTCCTGATTGAAAGTGTTCACTTTGCATGTTTTATTCATACACACAAACTGTTCAACAGTCACTCCTTGGTGATAAAAATATATACTTAACTCTCAATTAGAGAGTCAGTTGGAAAAGGTATGATGGAACAGATTCTGCTTTCCCAGCTGTGACCCAGGCTCTTCCCATTAAAAAGGCATGGGACAAGGTAGAGGGATGTAAAAGTAAAAAATGTAAAAATATTTTTAATTTAATGGAATGTTCATGGCATTAGAAATGCCTAAAAGGACTTGAGACATTACAGTAAAATAAGAACATTCATTATAATAAGAAACTATAATGATAAAACAGCCTGCTTCATATATTATTGGTCTCAAAAGGGCACAGTATAGTTTAACACCTTTTTCTAAAGAAATAGAACAGAGACTCCCTGAACACACCATTTTGCTACAGAAAGAAAAAAAAAAAAGCAAGCAAGCACAAAAAAACAAAACAAAACTTTAACACATGCTCTACATAGGTATCCTCTCAATAAATTTTTTCTGGTCGATTGTTTTGCTCCCTTCATTCCTTTTTAATAAATACAGCAAATAGTGTTAGTGGCACATGGAGCCAGATATTTATGTTTTTGTGGCAAAGATCGCAAGTGTAGTGCTTTGCATGAAGCTCATGTTGATTTTTTTTCTTTATTTTGCAGACAAAAGGTGACTATACAGTCATGCCACACAGCAGCAACTGACAGTAAGTGAAAGTGACAGTGACAACCCTCATCATTGTGAAACACAGCACAGCACAGCACAGCACAACATAAAATTCAACCTCTGCGTTTCACCCATACACACACGTGCAGCAGGGGGCAGCTATTGAAAGCGCCCTGGGAGCAGTGACAGGGACGGTAACTTGCTCAAGGGTACCTCAGGGCAACCTACTGGTGAGGGAATTGAACCCACAATTTTCCGATCTGGGGCAACTCCCTAACCACTAGACCACCGCTGCCCCAGTAGAGGTCAGAAATCACTCTTTCATGACATTTCTTTAGCCAATCGTTATTTTATCCAGTGGACAAGAATGGCTGCAGCAGAAGCCCAGCTGATTCCACTTGTTAAATCGGTTGTTCTCTCCATCTCCAAACAACTCATTAGTTAAACAAGGTGAGCAAATATAGCAGCAGCCACACCAGCCCCTTTTCAGAAAAGAGTGGGGACAAGTGTCTTTATCCACTTTTCTATACTTAACAGTTGCTTAACACAAAAAGAACTCACTTTGCTGATGAATGAAAGAAAATTACATTTATATTTTAGATATTTACTCTACATACACAATTTAAAACTCACAAAGAATGAGCCAGTGAATTGTTACAACCATAAGCCCTGCAACAGCCCAATCATTTCCCATTGTCAAAGGTTTACTGTTCAGGAATCTCCTCATCCTTATCTTACCATTTCCTTCCACAGCTTTCCTGAGATTCACTCCAGCTGTCCCATCATGCTTTGCAACATGATGGGTGACAACCATAGTGCCTCCACTAGATTGTACTGACAGTAGCCCATGAAGAAGCCGAATACCACGTCCGTCACATGGTGGCGTCCAAGGAGGACCCGTGAAAAACCAACAATGGATGCCCAAAGCAGGATGAGCACACGAAGTGGGGCAGCCAGCACCAGGTGGGCCAGCAGGAAGCGGGCACACATAGCAGCCCGAGTGGCATGGCCTGATGGAAAGGAATAACTGTCAATTGAGAATGTGGCAAACATATCCATGCGGTTATGAGCAGGACGCCGGCGATGCACCACAGCTTTAACGATCGCAACAAGCACCAGGTCCAACACTAAAGCTGAGGGGAGGAAAGAAAGAAAAGAAAAAAAAAAGGAGAGTCAGCTTAATTCTGCACACTTTTTGATGATTCACCCTGTCACTGTTCCAAAGAGATTGTAATAAACACAATGTATAAAAAAGCATTAATTTTTTTCTTTTCATTGCTTCCATTACTATTCTTGATGATAGGCTGTTAAAGGTAGATTTTACTCTCCTTATCTGGCATAATGACATGACAATTTATCTAGCTATTTTATTGGCTACACCTTGAGAGACTAGAGACTGGGTACAGTGATCATCAGACAAATACCAGACTTCTCTGCCTGGGACTGCCCATGATACCAGCAGCACCAGTGTTCGCCTTGTTCACCGCTGCCAGAATTCAACAAAGCAAACAGGTCTGAGGCTCTGAGGTGGTTATAGCATCACCCTCCCACAAGGAGCTCAGATAAGCATCACTTACAAATACATTTTTGTGATTAATCTTGTAACATGAGAAATTAATTTAACAGTCTTATATAGATTGTTAAGTTGTTATAAAGTGTCATATGTATCTTTGCTCTTTCAGCTCCAGTAGTCATCTGGAAAGCAGTAGTTTGTTGTGCTCAGGGTTGAGGTGATCTAGATCCCTGACATAAAACATTAAGTCAAATTAACCAGTTATAATTTGAATGGCTTTTAAAAGAAAAAAAGACAACAAAGCTCTGGAATAAAAAAAGAAAAAAAAAAAAAAAGAATAAAATACAATGTAACAGACAAACTTACTACTATCTGGCCCATTCATCATATTTTATAATTATAAGGGAGAAATACTTTACCCATTACCAAAAAAGTCAAAGAAAATATCTGAAACCAATAATGATAAGGAAGGAATAATAAGGAAAGTGCTAGCAGCGGGTATTCCTACAGGTTAAATAGGAAAGTTGACTTGGCTTCATGCCTCCTGTGCAGTCATCCTGGCAAACCTGAGCAATGCTTTTATCCCTGTGGAGGTGATGCTTAAATCGGACTCTAATCTCACTGTCCCAGAAGAAGCAGAGAGAAAGAGGTAGATATAAAAAGAGACAGAGTTTGAAGTTAGTAAGACAGTAACAGCCAGCAAAACACAAACAGAGACAACTATTACGAGTCACTCACAACTTTATCATCTAGCTCCCTTTTAACTTTCTCTCACCATCGTGTCTGGCAAGCTCTCATCTGTTTTTGTTCACTACACACCTCTGCCTCTAGCCAACATTTCTCTCTGTAAAGGGTCATCTGTCTGCAGGATCACTGATGGGCTATTTTCCTTTAACAGCAGGACCGATACATTAAGACCAGGGACATGCCTGTTAAGAGCTAGCAGGTTGGAATGAAGTGCTGCGAGTCTCAAGCATTTTAATGTTCCTTGCACCAGTTCCCGGCATCAGTTGCGCCACCTGAAAACTGAAATGTTCATCCTGGGTATGTCGAATACTCTGAAACCCTCTTTATTAAATCATAAGGCTAACTGGGACACCTTTAAAAGCACATGAATATAGTATCATAGAGAATTATAATAACAGTCACTTCTTTATGCCTATTAATTATTAATTAAACAACATCACTTGAACCCTCCCTCCTGCTTTCACTTTCTCATAACTGTTAGCGTGCTGTTCTCTTTATTCCCCACAGGTATGTGTGCTAGGCCATGAGCCCTTTAACCAATCATCTCTATCTGGTGGGATCGACCCAGTGCATCAGAGGCCCTGCAGTGGCAGACTGTTGGACCAGAGAGAGATCAAATGGCATGGCCAGGTTTCTTCATCACTCCACAGGGCTAAAAACTGGCTAACAAGAGCTCACTGTCATAGCGGTGCAAAAAACAACAACAACAAAAACAGAACTGCAGAGGTGTGAGTATTGAGCATTAGACCAAAGTCACCGCGACCAGGCTGTTAGGAGAACGATATCACCACCATGAGGAAATTGGTCAGAGAGAGAGAATATCATACAACATGCTGGACTACATTACCCATCAGCAGGTTGAGCATGACTTCCTGTCCGGCGGCGCTGTCGCTTTTATATAAACAGTACGCTGCGCCGATCAGCCACGGTATCCCGTGCCCGGAGACCTCCACCAGCTTCATGAGGGGTCTCATGCTCCCCCACGCCGAGTCCTCACAGGCGCACACGCCGAGTCTCTTGGAAAGCCACAGGTCAATGGCGAGCAGGGAGCTGAGCGCTATCCCGAGCACGGACGGGTTTAAGCGCATGCAGTCCTCCTCCGGCAGCTGCTGTCCACCGGAGGAGGAGCCGGAGCCCCTGCGGCGGGTCGGGCTGTCCGCCGCCCGCAGGCGCGCCGCCGTGGGGTCCGAGCACTGGCGCTGCAGAGACGGAGAGGGCGGCGAGCGGCTCAGCGACAGGAACTCATACCGCCCGCCGCTCCCCGCCGCGGCCGCCGCACCGCCCGCCCTGGCTTTAGGAGAAGGCATGTCCTCGTTTGCAGGCGTTAAGACACAGTACCAGTAATATGTCAGTTACAGAACACACCTGCGATCACGAGCTGCGGCGTTCATACACGCCATGTTTCACCAAAAGCTCGCGCGGTGCACTCTGGGAAAACTCCGCGCAGCAGCCGACCGAGGCGGGTCACGTGACCAGCGTTAACTCTTCCGTGGAGAGAATATAAATGAGAAAATCTATTAAAAATACAGCAGTTAGAAGGAGGCGGGTTTTCTCGGTTTAAAATGTATTAAAACCTGATTAACACACACGTGTGTGATTGGATCGATAGGTCAGAACAATATATAAGATCCTTTAAGTCCTGCAATGTGCAAGGCTGGGGTCTGATCAGAGTAGTTTGTCCAGCACAACTTTTCCAGATTGAACTCTTGATCTTTGTGTCATGTTCATCAAATCATTTTGAACAGTTTTTGCAAGAAGCATGATCCTGTTGAAAGAGGCCAAAGCCCTTGTGTTCCTAGCAGATTACCCCTCCCTGGGTAAGTGAAGAACAGACACCCGCCCGTCTGCATGTTCAATGTAATTTTTCAGATCAAGACTCTTCCTTTGCTCCACGGTCTAGTTCTGAAGCTCACTTGCTATTTGTAGGAACCAGGGTCATTATGGATAACCTGGTTGATGCACTGTGTATCTGAGACCTCTCTATTGAACTTTTCACCAGTTTGTGCGGCCTTGGACCACTTCTTTTCAGGCACTTAGCACAGCAATTGGGGAAGACCCCACATAACCTGCTGTTTTAGAAATGCTCTGACTCAGTTGATAGGCATCAGAATCTGACCTGCCAGAGTCATTTAGCTCTTTATGTTGATCCATTTTACCTGCTTTTAGCACATCAGCTTCGAGAACTGACAGTTCTCCGGCTGCTTCATGATTCTTCCCCAGACAGGAGCCCCTGTTATGAGATAACCAAAGTTATTTACTTTACCTGTCAATGGTTGTCAGTGAATGTTGTGGTTGGCTGATAGTGATAATACATTTAAAATGACTTGAATTACTCTTTGGTCATGCCCTCAACTGCAAACCGACACACTAGTAAGACAAAACTAGTTTACTACTTGTTTAGAAGTGTATTCACTAGTGTAGTGTAAAAAGTCTAGTGTTTGGGATGCAGCCATTAAGTATTAGTAACATTCACTAGATGACGTGACTAGTGGCTTAACCACTTAGTGTAGCGGCATCAGGTGGCACAGTCCACAGAGTTGCATTTTATGTATAATATGACCAATGCGTGTCCTAGAAATTGTATTTTGAAACAAAGATGCATTATATATGTGCATTAGCACATATCCCAGGGTATGTTAAAGAGTTAACTTTTACAAAGAAAAGTCATGAGACACTCTCCCATAAATGGTTCTTAGTATTCATGGCTCATGGCCATGAGATTGAAGAAAGCATTGACCATCATGCAGTTTATCACATGCATCTGTTAAAAGAAACCCTGATCTTTTGATGGTTTAACTTTGTAATACCTGCACAAAAACTATGGTCATCAGTAAAAGTATTGTTTTAATTAATGTAAAAACTTACTGTTCTTTGCACATTTTATTGCTTACCTTAACTGCTTATTTTGTCTTATGCTTTTTGTGTTTTTTTTTTGGGGTTTTTTTTGCTTAAAGGACTCTGTCTATGATAATTTGATATATGAATAGACAACCCTACTCAGGATAAGGAGTTGAGATAATTATTTAAGTAATGATTAATATAATCTTTGAACTATATTTACATTTTTGATCTATAAGTACTTCACAGGCTGTGGTGTCTTCAGAGAACAGAATATGTCCCCAGCCAGCCGAGGAAATTTTGAAAACTGAGTAACCTAAGTTACTACTGATTGTAAAACAGCTCATATTTCTGAAATAATTAGTCATTAGATTATCGGATGTTTCATTTTCCTTCAGCATGAACCTAGTGTTTGACAGGCTATAACGTTGATGTTTCACTGTCATTCAGTTTCCTGTGCTTGGTTTAATGCTTGTAGTGACATGCAGACAGTACAACGTGTAGCGCAAAAGACTCCAACACAAAACAACACATCAGAGTACATTCAGCCAGCGCAGAGCAGAGACACTAGTTCATATGAAAATAGTATTATGGTGTCAAAACAGTGATGAATACATAATTGTGTGCAGTATTAACTGTGAATACTACATTTAACTGAGCACCCCTGATCTACATGTACAGCTTTATTCTTGAAGAGCCAGAGTCCAGCAGGTTGGTCATTTTTCTGATCAGACACACTGATACCTGGATAATAATTAAATCAGGGAGTATTTCACAAAGCAGGACATTCAGTTTACCTTCCCAAAGTCCTAAGGCTCAAGGTTCAAAGTATTATATGTCTTAGGAACATAGTTTAGGGACAACTGGACAATCTGAATTTATGGATGAAGTAACCTGGTTAACAAAATAAATACACCGAAATAAAGTTATGCACAAACATCATCTAATGTAACATCAGTTACTTTAAATCGCACAGAGTGGTTCATTTGCTGTGGGGAAAAAAAGGATCATTCCCAAACGGGGCCACATATTCTGTCCCATTAACTCATACCCCAAATATTAAAACATGCACATGTGTATACATGAGACAAAATACTAATATAGCTGTAAAAAAAACAAACATCTAAAATATTACTCAAAACATCAAACTCTTGATCAAAAACTATTTTTCACCCTTTTGATGATCAGTTTACTCTAAAAACAATACTAGCCTGGATAATGAATGAATGGATGGATGGGTGAATATAGACATGGTTTAAAATCTATTTTTGTACAATATCTATATTTCTGAATGATAAGTATTTCTGGCTGTGGTGTCTTTCCAGCACATATATCTACATGCATATCTCTACTTGCAGCGAAGGGCGCAGAGATCACAGAATAATTAATAATAAATTTGCTGCTGACAAAAACAGCAGCAATTTAAAGTGGCATTACTGTTGGAAATATAAAAGTACCATCCCTGTTCTGAACCCATCCTCATTTCCAAAACGAGGTTAAAGATCTCCGATATCATTATATCATAATTATTTACAGATTTGAGGGGGCAAGCCTACTTCTGCCAAATCGGTAACTCGTGTTCACCATAGATCGAAGAGCTCGTGAAGGCAGCATCGGCCGATCCCTGGCGCGGTGAGCGGTTCTGCGGGCTGATTGGTCCACGTGGTTACCCTGGTTTTACAAGTATAGCTCGGCGCGCGCGCGCGCGCGTGTGCCTCAGTCAGACTTCCAGCTCGCTCGCGCGGATCGGAAAGAGACCTGACCATGCCGGGGGTTCTGTTAGGAGACGTCTTTCCCAATTTTGAGGCGAACACAACGGCTGGCAAGATCAAGTTTCATGAATTCCTGGGAGACTCGTGAGTACCGGATTCAGTAACGGTACACGGACCGACTGACTCGCCGTCCTTTAACGTTATTACACCAGGCCTGTCGTGTCAGCGAGTTTACTAACCCATCTCCTCATTCACCCACAGTTTCAGGGGTATTCTCCGAATCTAGCTGGGGGAAATGTTCTAAGATGAAGGAGTTTATGCTCCCTCAGTGCAGCGACGCTAACATGCTAACTGTCACCTCAGACGCCGTGCACGCCTCGTGGACTTTCGCCACATTTCTGTTTTTACACACCAGCAAAACCGACCAAAACACCGCCCAACCCATTTGGACTTTAATTTCGTGCTTTTTTCTTTTTTTCTTTTTTTTTTTTTTTGAGAACTGTTTTATAACAACTCAATAAGACGTGGAAGAGACTCTTAATATGGCCAATTTTTTTTTTAAACGGTGTAAAACTGATATCATACAAACTTTCACTTTTACCACTGCCAAGTCGTTACACGTGACTGTTAGACAAATGTTATGTTTTAAATATTTGTAATTTTTCATCCTTGCACGCTTTTTCCCTTCGAAGCAGCGTGGCAGTGTCCCAAACACTGACCCGCACCCTGACGCACTAAATAGTCTGTCAGAGCTGGTTCTCTACTGTTAGTGCGATCAGTAGTGTGGTGAGAAAGTGTGCTTTTTGGGATGCAGCCGTTGTTTTTGTAGCGATACTAGGTGATGTAACTAGTGACTTAATCCACCAGGGTTAAAGAACAGTGAACAGGCTTTCACTGGAAAACAAGAATCACTGTAGTGAGAGTAGGGAGCTGGAGCAGAAGCTGGAGAGGTGGAGATATGTTCTAGAGAGAGGAGGCATGAACGTCATTAGGTCTAAGACCAAATAGGAGTGGAGTGGTTCGGATTCAGGGAGATGGAGGAGTTTAAATACTTGGGGTCAGCAATTCACAGCAATGGGGATTGTGGAAGAGTGGAAGTGAAACACAGCACACAGTGAACCACAACGAAATTGGACTTCTGCATTTAACCCATGCACACAAACACACATCGTGCAGCAGGGGGCAGCTACTGAAAGCGCCCAGTGATGGGGACAGTATCTTGCTCAAGGGTACCTCAGAGCAACCTACTGGTAAGGGGTTTGAACTCACAATCTTTCTATCCTGTGGCCGGCTCCGCTAGGACACCGCTGCCCAGGTGAAGGAGAGAGTGCAGGCAGATTGGAATGGGTGGAGAAGAGTGACAGGAGTGCTCTGTGACAGATGGATACCAGCAACAGTGACAGGGAAGGTTTACAGGACAGTAGTGAGAAACATTATATGGATTGGAGACAGTGATGCTGATGAAAAGACCGGCAGCAAAGCTGAACTGCTGGTGCTAGTTACAGATGCTGAGTTTTCTGGTGGGAGTGATGAGGATGGACAGGATTAGAAATTAGTTTATTAGAGGGAAAGCTTAGGTTGGATGGTTTGGAAACAAAGTTGGAGAAGCAAGGTTGCATTGGTTAGGACATGTGCAGAGGAGTATATCGGGAGGAGGATGATGAGGGGGGAGGGGGGGGGAGGGGGGGGGGGGGGGGGGGGGGGGGGTGTTGAAAGGAAGACCAAAGAAGAGGTTTAGGGTTGTGGTGAGAGAGGACATGCAGGTGTTAAAAGAGGAAGAGGCAGAGGACTGCATTTCAAGCACTATTGCGTATTATCTCAGGTTATGTTAGGGTTCACTTTTTCAAGGAAAGGTCACAAGATACAGTCTCACATATGACTCTTTGCTCACGGCCATGTGAAGGAAGAAAGTGTACAGGATCATGAGTTTATCACATGTCTCTGGGGAAAAGAACCCAAACTTTTGGGAATGTTTATTATTGTTTGGGTGACCTAAAAAAAAAACAATAAAGAAATGCCTTCATTTAATCTCAGGTTTGCAAATGTAAGCACTTCTGTATTTTATATGACTTTCTCTACTATTATATTATTATAATTATTATTATTATAATTATTATTATTTAATAATTGCTTATTTTTGTTGCTTACTTTGTTTTATGCTTTTCATGATTGTTATAATCTTTGACATCTTGTGGCAGCATTGCCCCATATTCAGAAAGTCATGGGTTTAAATCCCAGACCAGTAGGTCGCCCTGAGGTACCCTTGAGCAAGCACTTCTCCCTGGGTGCTAGATATAGCTGTCCAATGCTGCACTGTGTGTATGGGTACATTGCAGAGAATACATTTCGTTGAGGGTCGCTGTGTGATGTACTGTGTATTCACAATGACAAATAGTCACATTATGATTGTGCTATTGTGTAAATTTGCCTTGCCTAAACACTGCTAAATAGGTGACTGACCCTAAATACTGATCAGAGAAAGTGATAACTGCACTTCTTTTAGTTTAGGTCTTCCAGCTTGAGTCAATATATCATTGGAAATGTGGAAGAGATTCTGCTGTTAATCTGTATCATTTTAATTATTCATACTGAGGCGGTGATATTCTTTTATGTTTTGTGGTGCAGTATTGGATTGGACCAGATCAGCTATCCGATGAATTACTGGCTTTAGAGCCAGACTTTCCGGATGCAGCCATTATGCAATTTATGATGCATGTGTTTGCTGAAGTTATGGCCAACAGTTGCTTCATTCTGAGAACAAGTCAGCAGGAATTTCCTGTGCAACAATGTGCCTTTGTGCTGCTGTGCTTATGAAAAAAGTGAACGCGAAAGTGACAACCCCTGTCATTGCAAGGTCACAGCACAGCAGACAGTGAACCACAATGAAATTGGACCTATGCATTTAACCCATGCACACTCAAACCCGTGCAGCAGTGGGCAGCTATTGACTATTGGTTCGCCATGATCATGATAATCTTATGGCAGTGTAAGCGGTTTAATCTGTTCTGCCTTTTCTCTCTTTCTGTAGATGGGGGATCTTGTTTTCTCATCCCCGAGACTTCACTCCAGTGTGCACAACTGAGCTTGCCTGTGCTGCAAAGATCAGCGAGGAGTTTAAGAAACGTGATGTGAAGATGATTGCACTATCCATTGACAGTGTGGAGGACCACTGTAACTGGAGCAAGGTTGGTGAAGGGAAACGACCAGTTCCAGACCAGCTGTTTCTTTTCTGTTTTGGAATGGTTCACCCTTTGAGGAAGCTGCCTGTATATCAATTGTTTATGTTAGCTGGATCATGTCCTGAAGGCGTTTACACAGTTTTGTCAGATATTATCTCACAGTGTTATACTGTGAGATGAAATCCGTGTCCAAATATCTATAGTATATCGTTGGAGGTGGGCGGCAGCTCCAGTCCTGGAGGTCCATTGTCCTACACAGTTTGGTAGTTTCCCTGCTCAAACGCACCTGTGCCAGCTCACCGGGTAATTGCCATGTTTAGAGGGTATGTTTGAGGAGGCAAATACCAAACTGTGCAGGCCCAACAAGACTGGAGTTTTCCATGGCTGGTACAGTGTATCCTTAAGCTAATTATTGTGTTTATAACACAGTATATTTATCCATTCAGCATCTTTACCACTTTTTCTAAGTAGGATTACTGGTGGTCTGTTAGGTGGTGAAACCCTGGACAGTTTGCCAGTCCAACACACTCTGACACCTTGGGCAATTTAGGATCTTTAGTTCACCTGACATGTCAAAAACTGTTGTCTGTGGGAAGAAACCTATACAGATACAGGGAGAACATGCACACTCCATGCAGAAAAAAAACCCAGGCCACCTTGTAATTTTACCTTGCTGGTAAATTAACAGTTTATGATTTTTATTGTTAGATTTTGATAAAATGATAACACAGTCTAACAAAACTTTTCCAATGGTTCCAATCTATGCCTACTGCACAATGGTAGTTCTGCTTCAAAATGAAGTCAAAATGAATCAACAACGGACCAGTTAAGAGAATTAGCTACATATTTTACATTTCTATAATACATCCAAGACAATGGCAGGAGCAAACCACGGATTAAAAAGAATAAAAGAAACAGAGTGCTGGAGGTCATGTATAATCACATGTACACATCTGTATTAGGGGCAGCGGTGACCTAGTGGTTAGGGCGTTGGCCACATGATCAGGGATTCGAACCCCTTCCCGATAGGTTGCCCTGAGGTACCCTTGAGCAAGGTGCTGCCCCCGTCACGCTCCTTCCTGCGATGGGCTGGCAACCTGTCCAGGGTGTGTCCCCCGTCCTTCGCCCTGTGTGAGCTGGGATGGACTCCAGCACTCCCCCGCGACCCCGCTTGGGTCAAGCGGCAGAAAATGACTGACTGACTGACATCTGTATTAAGCACTTACTTATGCTTATTTAATCTTTTTTACAATATTTGCCTTTGTAGTACTGTTTTTTTTTTTTTTTAACAACCATTTTTTCTTTTAATGGGCTGGAGTTCATTGTGGTATCTTCTAAGCTGACCGTAACAAGGATTCACCAGTGTTGTTTTAATATATTGTAAGGTGCATCACACTCACAATAAGTAACAATGTAATTACAACATTATGTTTGTAAATTATACAGGTATAGTTTAATGGATAACTGAAGGTAATCATGGGTTGAAACCAAGCCTTAAGCAAGGAGAACACAAAAACCTAGTTTCCCAAAAGGGCCTGAGAAGCACAAATCTATGAATTTACATTTGAGTCTTGTCCTCACAACACATTTGCCATAACTACCCTGTCACTCATTCTGGGACATCCAAGCATCAAATGTTCTGAACTTCATAAACCCATGAAGAGCAATACATTGTAGTTTGTCAACTCCAGGATGGCTACTGCTAGAAATTTAGTTGAAAATTTTGATCGGTAGACCTGGTGTGTCTCAGAGTGGAAAAAGGACAGTGGGGGTTTTGTTGTGGTGCCTGACCCACTTTATTCTGCAGCAGATTACTTGATTGAACAAAGTGTCAGGTTATTACGAACCAGCCTGTCCCAGTTGATTGAACTGGAGCAGATATGTTTGACAATCCACTGTCCTCCAAACTCCAAATGATCACATTTCAGTACAAGTTCAAGTAGGATTTTATTGTCATTTCAGCCATATACACAGTACATAGTGAAATGAAATAATGTTCCTCCAGGACCCTGGTGCTACACATAGGACAACATCAGACACAAGACACAACATAAGACAAGAAAAGACAACAAGTGCAGACAACAGACAGTACATTCATCCGTCAGAGGGTTGCAGTATTATGGAACAAAGCAGCCCAGGTTGTTGGGCAGCGTAACAGAGCAGCTTTATGAGTAAAGTGCAGATGTGCAATAAAAATAAATAGTTAATAGATAGATGAGTAATAGGTCATAAACATTACAAAAGTAAACTTTCGTAATATTTTAGTTCTGTTTTTAAAATACATTTTAAGGAGTGTAAGATTAGTGTCTGCTTTACAGTGAGTTTGCCTTCACGCCGACACACCAGTGCTCCATTAATGCACTCTTGGCTGAACAGAATGTCTGTGGTTCAGTGGCTGATTCAGCCCAATACATTCACCTTGGAAAGAGAATTATTTGCTTGCTTGAGTATCTGTGTTTCATTGTATTAAAACTCCTTCTCTGTGTGTAGGATGTGATGGCCTTTCACCCAGACCAGGCAGGAACTCCTCTGCCGTTCCCCATCATAGCGGATGATAAGAGAGAGCTGTCTGTTATGCTTGGGATGTTGGACCCGGATGAGAAAGATAAAGATGGCATGCCTCTCACTGCCCGCTGTGTGGGTTTCCTTTTAAAAACTCTTAATAGAATTATGTTGCAACTCTTTATCTATGTTTGATTGGACCTGATTCTATGCAGAAGGCCACTCAAGTAAATTTGATACCGTTATTATCTCTAACGTATCTATTTATAGCTTTGCAAAAAGTAAAACTCTGCATAATTTCTTTTTAAAAGTGGCCTCCAATATAACTTTTTAAACTTTCCAGTTTAATTGACACTGTTACAATTAATATAGCTGCCTTTGTCATTATTTTATTTAGGTGTTTGTTGTTGGTCCTGATAAGAAGTTGAAGCTGTCCATTCTCTACCCTGCCACTACGGGGCGCAATTTCAATGAGATACTTCGGGTCATCGATTCTCTGCAGTTGACTGCAAAGAAGAAGGTTGCCACCCCTGTGGACTGGAAGGTAAAAAGAAGCTTATCTGGGAGTTGAGACCAATACTTTTCACAAGGAAATTGTTCATAGGAAATTTGTAGTTTATATATGAGGGGATGTCTCTGTTTTTCTTCATAATTTTTAATAATTTACTGTCTCTCCCTAAAGCCTGGAGATGAAGTCATGGTCATCCCCTCTCTCTCAGATGAAGAAGCCAAGAAGCTTTTTCCTGCTGGTTTCACCACCAAAGAACTGCCTTCTGGGAAAAAATATCTGCGTTATACCCCACAGCCATGATCTACCAGTAGAAATGTTGAAATTTAATAGAAAGAGCACTTGCTTTCCACCAATGGCCTATTAATTATAATTTAATTTTATTAAAAGATAATAAAAGATCCTAAAGGGTAATAGTAAAATAGCACTTGGTTTCCACCAATTCAGTTGTTACTCTGTCAATATTAGAATTACTCCCTTTATAGCCCTTACATCTCTGCCTTCAATTAACTAGACAACAGAGCGCAAAACCAATCTAGAGGGGTATCTACAGGCTAATGTATAGTGCCTTATCTCCAATCAATACCCCATTTCTTCTGATATTTACTCTAATTCTGTTCTTTATGTATGGTACTCCAAACTGCTGGACACTTACAAACAATAAAAAACTGGTATGGTTCAAAGAAAACATGGGTGTGTATTGAGAGAGTAAATTAACTGATCTAGTTCACTTTTATCACTTGATATGTTGGGGGGGGGAAAAGAAAAGGTGCTGACTGCATTATCATTATGCAACATGAACTCTGTTTTTCTATTGCCAGCAGCCTGGTCGAACTTTGATTATGTCTGTTCAGAACAGACAGCCTACTTTACTTTTCGGTGAATTCAGTGGATTTGGGCTTAGACCTTTGCCTGTGTTGATATTCTCAAAAGTGGATTGAAGTTCCTTTTGCTTTTTTTTTTTTTTTTTTTCTTTAAGAAAAAAAATCCTATAAGCCTTTTTCTTTGAGAGTATGGCCAGTAGATGGCAGTAAAAGTTCAGGGAATATGTACAGCACACAATATTCATGAAACGGAATGATTAGTTGGAAGTCAAGATTTTTTTGCCACCAGGTTAAACTTTAATTGACACACATGCATTATTCCCAATGTGCGCCTTTTTCAGATTTTTTTCTCAAGGCTCTTTTGCTTGTCCATGACAAGGAAATTGCTTAACACAAACTGAAACATTAACACAGGCTGTCAATGAGGCATGAAGGGAAACCTCTTAATCATGAGCATTCCATCTGTCCAATTAAAAACCAAAGAATGTCCCCGGGCCGGCACTTAGACGAGTAAATCATTGACACACAATCTCTGTTTCTCTTCTAAGAGCAGGAAATGCAGGCTGCCTCTGGCCTCAAGCCTTCAGAGGCAGGTGATGGGGACGGCAGTCACAGTACTGGGTGTGGGATACCAGAGCCATTCAACCCACATAACTATAGCTCAAATAACAGTCTAAAGGTCCTTGAAGCTATGCAAATTTTTGGTGTGGAGCCAGATGCTCTGGTGTGATCTAGTTGCCAGATCTCTCTCCCCCTCACTGTGTCTCTCGCCTGCTCTCTCTCTCTTTCAGAAGGTCATGGACATGGGCCGGGATTCCCCTCATTGTCCATGGAGAGTTCTAGAATGCAGATGGAATGTCTTTGATTATCAAAAACCACACCCGCATGCCCAGTCGGTACAGTTTGACCAGCCAATGGTTGGCAGCACTCCTCTACCTCTCTCATTGGTGGATATGCATCAGCCAAGAAAGTGTGACCTCTGTAGCTTGTAATCAAAGCTGATTTTGGCATCTGTGAATCTGCATTAGGTTTCAGTGGTCCTGTATGAATCTTAATAAGCACTAGATGGCAGGCTTGCATCACTACAGTGACCAAATGTTGCCTGACCTCTCGTACATAGTAGGCCTAAGTTTTTACTATACTGTAGTTAGGTCTGTCCCTGATTTACACCACAGCACTGCTATTTCTATATGTAGAAATATATACTCATATGTACAAACATAAAAGTTCAATAAACGAGTGATTAAAAGTTACTCCTAATTAAAGACAAACCATTAGACATGCTCATCTGGATAAACGTAAAAACTGCAGGACCTGAAAATTGGTCAAAAATGACATTTGAATTAACATCAGTTAAACGTCAGAGACATTTTTTCCTTCTAAAAAGTTACGCAAGATTTTGAGAGACGCAAGATTTTGCTCTGACAGCAACAATGCATGTTTTTTGCTGCATACCACAGACATGTTTTAAGCTTCAGGCACAATAACATGTGATTACTGAACAGCAGATTCCAGCCTGAGCAGTACTAATGACAGCTATCAAGTAAGGTATTTACTGCTATCTAAAAGGCTGAGCCAAGTTCTTTATTGAGAAGGTTACCAGTCCAGTAGTTAATTCCAGTGCTAAGCTCCATCTTGTCCTTAGTATTTGGGACCTCCTTTGTCCATTGCTTTTAAAAAGAAATGGAACCATTTTGTATTAAAATAAGCAAAGTTAGTTCCTTTAGCAACTGGTGTTTCAACTGTATTATAATTCTTCTTTTGTACATATAGAAAAATGGGCTGAGGAAATTAAGTATGCTTAAGCAGCCTATGCCAGCAAGTTTATGTGAAAGCCCTAAACAGACAGATCTCAACAGTAGCCAAGGGAGGAGACAATGAGGCAAGCTGAGTAAGCCTGTGCCCTGACCTCAAGCACTAGTAAAGTTTACAAGGGAAAGACAATGCCTGCCAGTCTTTGCATGTGTGTATGTGTGTTCATGCATTTATGAGTGGTGTGTGTGTGTGTGTGTGTGTGTGTGTGTGAGAGAGCTTTGTGAGAGGAGCAGGACTGACAGGAACACTTCAGAGAATAAGCAGCCATACAGTCAGAGTGACAGATGAGAATGAGGGTTTATAAGGGGTTAGATGGACACAGTTACACACTGACACACACACACACACAGAAACACCCGCACAGCCGACTCTATGGATCAAACACATTTCTCAAATACCAGACAACACTGACGGGTGTCAGAGTATTGTGAGTGACTGATGCTTACTGCCTCCAATCACTAAACTCGCCACACTAGGTAGAATCAGACCAGTGGTCTCCACTGAGTAACTCCTAAGGGGTTAGGATTCACCACTGTCTCCCAGAATAATCTATGTCTAGCCAGGACAGCGTCTCTGGGCTGAGAGTTTGTGCGTGTGTGAGCAGTTCAGTAATGCCAATAGATGAAAAGCATCTGTAAATACATAAACTGCACATGCGATGTGAAAGAAAGACAGAATGTGATAGATTCAAAGAGTGTGCCCATTTCCCATACGTGCAAAATGTGTTCCTCCACTTCTCTGGGGGCACCAGGGTGCCAGATGTCAACTAGTATCATATATCAGTCAACAACAGCGTTCTTACTCCCCACAGAATACCCACTGCTCTGTCCATGGCTGGTGTTGCCAGCTAACAAAGAAAACAGAGAAGACAGACTGAGTCACTTCTGCCACTACCTTGCTATTAATGTCTTTTGAAAATTTAGCCTTAAAAACATTTCCTTAATAATGAAAACTTAACATTTAGACTTGTTTTGATGCAGCGTTTTCAGCCTTCTTATTTCTTTTGATTATTCCCATTATAATGTGCACTGGCTGCACGCTTGCAGTTTGTCTGCGTATGGTTGGACAATAATCAAAGGGCAGCGCTGACATTTTTCAAAGAGTTAATGGAAACTACTGGCATGGTTGTGGTATAGCCAATGCAGTCTGAATCTCTCAAATAAAGCCTATTGAAAAAATTAGTCCAGCTAATGTTAGCAGATGCTACACCACCATTTTATTACTTGTGTCAACCATTCATGTGGTTATTCTGTGTTGCTTTGATCATCTTTGTGTTATTCTGGCAACACGCTCACTGTGTTTTAGGGAGTATAATTGTTCTATAATCACAGGGGAACAGTTAAGTTTTCAAAGAGTTAATGGAACTTTTTTTTTTTAGCATGGCTGTTATTTGGCCAAACGAGAGAGAGACCCAATCAACTGATAAAGAGCCTGGGAAAAGCTGGCAAGTCCTTGTTATAATATGGGGGTTATGAGTGCTCCCCATATGCCACAGGTCTTTAAGCCCATGAATTTCAATACCACTAAAATTACTGTAACAAATCACTACATCTGCTTGTCACTAGGAATTTCATTTCATTACCCATATGGTTTCTCCATCCTGCACTCGCAATTTATAGCCTTTGGTACTGGGGACAAAAAAAGGAGAGAGAAAGAGTAAGAAGAAAAAATAAGTGGTCCTTGCTTGGTTCATGAAGAAAAAGGGACGTGTGGTTGTGTACAGTTACAGAAGGTCTAGATATGAAAAACACTCAGTTTCCAATAACTTTCGTGAAGCTCTTAAAGTTAAGACCTTTTTTAAAATTTTTAGGCAGCTTGAGACATTTGGCTACCTGCTCATCCCGTTCTTGTGCATCTAAGATGCAGCTAATCACCAACTGCTTTACTCCTAAAACAACATTTTATATGGTGCTCTTGCAGTCAGTCTCTTGAAATGTTTATGAATATTATGAAGTAACATCCATATTTGTAAAAAAAAAAAAAAAAAAAAAAAAATCAGCCCCTTTTCTCACCCCTTCCACCCCCTTTGGATTAATGTTGTTAAAATCACTTGAGATTCTATCCTTTAAATGAATTCCTTGTGGGGGTTTACAGGCGCTCTGGCCAAATGGGGAGTTCTTCATGTTAAACCAGGTGCAAGGCACTCATGGTTTGAATTGCAAGCTTTGCAACTCTTTGAGCTAGCCTTTCAGCATATCCTGATTGTGGCTTATATAATTCCAGTTTACTCAGACATGGCATTAAACAGGCACGTAATATCCTCTGCCCTTTCAATATTCTTCTTTTTCCTATAGTATTGGTTTATATTCTACTACCTTGTCATTGGCCTACATTCTTACACTTCCCCACTGAAAAACACATCTTATGGTCTAAAATGGTATCCACATATGTCTATTATCAATTTAGTGGAGAAGTATATTACCAAATGAAGAGCACTTTGTTGATTCTAATAGTGACAACATACATACTTGCTCACTTCCCCAAACCAGCAGCTCATTAACCCAACCAGAATCATTAAAGTATCTGAATTAAAAGCCAAGGGAAAGATCATTCAGGGAGAAAGAGTAATCATTCAGAATCCAAAAAGTGACTGATTTGGATACCATATGGCTCCGTGCAACCATTGATCTGTATGTCTAGAAAGACACAAAAAGATCATCCACTGCGCAACTGTAAGAAAGTAGATGAATGGCTAGGTGAAGCTGATATACACACACACACACACACGCACACACACACAAACACACATACACACTGTCACCACCAGGGCATTCCGGTTCAGCCTTTGCTGTCTTGGATACGTGCTGTTACCAAAAATAAATCAGCGACCTGATTTGCATCTAACCTGAGTAATGAAAACAGCCATGACAGATTAAAACTCTCTCTCTCTCTCCCCTCTCTCCTCTCTCTCTCTCTCTCTCTCTCTCTCTCTCTCTCTCTCTCTCTCTCTCTCTCTCTCTCTCTTTCTCTCTCTATACGCACACACATACACACAGACTCCTCCAGTCCACTTGCCAAGTGCTCTACTCAGCCCACAATGCAAATGGCACACACTCCATAATAATGACAAAAAGGCTTTGGCTATTAAACACAGACACATCAAACAAGAGAGCAGTAACCCAGCCAAATGGCCTGATCCAGTGCGGGACAGCCCAGAGCCAGCAAAAGGCACATTTACACAGCTCGGCACTGCTCTCCTTTTTCTTTATGTATCACAAATTATGGACGATCCAACTGAAATGTGGTCTTATATGAAAGATGACTTTCATCCATGCAAAATGTGTGAAGTATTGCAGTAAAGAGATAAAAAAAAACTATTAGACATGCAAACTGCATGTAAAACTGCCAGCGTTTTAATTTTCTTTAATTGGGCAATGTTATAAATAAAGCTGTGCATTGACCTAAATACAGTCTTCAGCTCAGCATTTTCAATATTTATCCAGTTTTCCTGCATGTCACTTAGCTCTGTCAAGGCTTTAATAGATTTCTTGAATGTGTAAGTGTCTTTTGTTCATTTGTAGCCAACAGTTTGTTTAGCTGATATGTTCTTAGGTGAAATGAAATTCCAGTGGTTTTTTAATTTGATGGAAACCTGCACTTTTTTAAAAAATATGATCAAATGGGCTTAGCGGAATGATATAGTTATTTTCAAAAAACCGAGGATGGGTCTACATACTTCTGGACCAATAAGATTGTGCCTTCTAAAATAACTATTGTATCAAAATGTTACAGTGTGCAGCCCTATTGGGACCTCCACAGTTATTATTTTAATAAAATTATTTTATTGCAAATGAGAGAAAAGTTGGTGGTAAATATAATTTAACGCTAAAGAAAAGCTAAAGTAAAACTTAAAACTGGTGTTGAACAGGAAGGCCTGACTCCAGGTAAACTGGCTTGTTACAAAATGTATTTCCATAATTATGGACTCATTAGTCAACCTTCACTCAGTGCTAAACAGATGGCTGATGGGTCTGGTGTGTGTAAGAGTGAGCTTTACTGTTTGTATATGGTGCAAAGGTTATAAACTATATGTTTTTGGCTTGTGTGTGCGCTCCATTTAATCAGCCACATTATTTGAATTCACATACAGGAGTGATTAGCACTGTGTGTGTGAGTGTGTGTGTGTGTGTGAGTGGGTACGCACATGTGGTCATGTGTATGTATACGAGGGCAAGGGGCAGGAAGAAAAATCCCCACAAAAAATGGTTGCTATGGTTTCTGTTTGGGGCTTGGATCAGATTCCTGACCATAGCAGAGCCATTTGGGTCATAAACCACAGAGGGTACTAATGAAAACAACATGGCTCTCCTGGCGTGTGTGTGTGTGTGTGTGTGTGTGTGTGTGTGTGTTTGTGTCGATGTGTGTATAAGTATGTGTGTGAAGGAGAGACTGGAACTGTATAGGCAAGCTAGAGAGCAAAGGGAGGGATGAGAAGAAAAGGTTGATTGTGTTTTTGTGTAAGCTTGGATTTTATTAGGATGTGTGTTGCTGCCATGGCCTGCATCTGCACAATCACGTGGTTCAGAAATGTTTTGGTGCTTGTCTGGAAGGAGGAGAGGTGAGCACATGTTTTGCTTTATTAGTTGTTTATGTTCACGGAACGATTTTGGGCAGAATTGCGGAGAGCAATCAATTAAAGCAGAGATAATAAAACAAAATGCCAGTAAACTTAACTCACAAAGTGGAGAGAGAGAGAGAGAGAGAGAGAGAGCGAGAGAGGAGGCAGGAAAGGATCATTATTCATGAAAATGAGGAAAAGGCTGATCACAGGCAGAACATTTGTGGGAAATGCAGACATGTGTTTAAATCCACAGGTTGCATGACCTCTGTTATGTTGTCAAGCAAATTTCCTTTTCACAGACTCATGTATCCACATACATAGCTGTGTTTTTCTCATTTTCATTTTTACTTCACATTTACCCCTATTGCCCCTTAAGGGTTTGTTGGTGGGCCCACACTTTATTCTCCAAGCTGCATCACCTTTATTTAGTAGTCACAGAATAACTTATTTAAAAAAAAATCTAGAGTTTTAGGGGCTAAGGATAGAAAATACAAAATGGCAATTGCTTCTAGCACATAACTGCCTTAAAAGTCACACATTCATGAATGCTTACAACTTAAGGCCATCTGTAAGGAACAACAATGAGAATAAATGTGGTTCCAGCTCGCAGTAACACCAGACCAGAACCATGTTAAACAGCTTTGGAATTGGATGAGTTCCCCACACTTTACTAACACAGTCTGGCTAAATATTGCCAATCATCACAAACTGCATTCTGGAACTCCACTCATGCTTACAGGCCCTTGGCAAGGGGTGACTATGTGGGTAATTACTGCACAACCATGTGTTTTCCTGTGTATTTTTATTGGATCACTGAGTTATTGGTCCCAATTATAGTCAGCAGGTTGTGTGCGCGAATATATTTGTGCCTATAGTGTACCTGATCTTAATTAGTTCCCATGGGCCACCTCTGCTTGCCCTAAATTTGGCCTTGCCATGTCAAGACCCCAGTCCTGTGTTTATTTAGTTTAAGCTACATTGGCTAGGAATAAACAATAACTCAGTCTTTAAGCCTTTTGCCTCCATTATAGCCTACAATTACTGTTGATTATAATCTAAAACTTTTGTGTGTAAATTATTGTGCAAACATGACCAGTCATCACCGGAGAGAGACAGCCACAGGTTTTCTTGGGAATGTTCCTGCAAGCTTGGCACACTTTTGTTTCAGAGGTTCTCTCAATCTTCCTGGTAGAATCATGCCATTGTCAGGTCTCTCCCAGGAAGCTCTGTTGGCTTCAGGTCTGAACTCTGGGGGACAGCACAGTGGCACAGTGATTAGAGCTGTCACAACAAGGAGATCCTGGGATCAATTCTTAGGAAGGGTGACTGGTCTGGGAGTTTCTTTCGCCTTTCACCAATTGTGCGCTACCTGTGACCCTGCTGAGTATAAGTGGTTGAGATCATAAATGAATCATAAATTTATTTAATCATAACCGAAGATTTTGTTGCTCAGGATCAAAGAACTTTTGGCAAACTCTAAGTGGCCTTACAATTACCTTTTAGTGAAAAATGACATCCAACAAGCCACACTTCCATTTAGACCTGATTGGTGAAGTGGTGCACAAATGGTTGTCCTTTTGTAAAGGTCTTAAAGGAATACAGGATCTTACCCAAAGTGAGCATTGGGTTACCTAGGTCACCAAGGTCCTTCGTAGCCAATTGGACCGGTGGTTGTTCCAAATCTCTTTCATTTGAAAATGAAAGTTCTGAATGCCGAGCTCCAGAATTCAAGTGCATTGTTCTGGCCTAATCTAATTTTAATATGAGCAGGTAGTGTGAGGCATGAGAGTGGCTATTTATGGCAGGTTGAGAAGGTCCGGAACGTGTGATTTATGAAGTTGGAGGATCTATTCTGGGGATAATCTGTGTTTTGGTTTAAAAGTGGTTGCACTTAGAAAGTACACAAATGACGCAAACAATACAGTATTCCTGTTAATCCAGGGCAGCTATCATATTAAGAGCCCGATTGCAGCATTTTGCTCTAATACTAATCCAGCCTTTGTTTGTGTGTACGTGTGTGTGTAAGAAGATTATGTTTTTGTGTTAAAAAGATGTGCCAACCCCTGAATAATGCCAGTTAAGTGTGGATAAACATAGAAATGATGTCATCAAGGCAAGACGACATAAGTGGGGTGACCAGCATCAGTCAGGTGGAACCACATCTCTGATCCGACTCTAAAAATACAGCAGACGGACTGGCTACTATTCAGTAAGGGGAGAGAAGGGGTCGATTTAAGAAAGATTAGGGTTTATGCATGTGAGGGGGGATTAATGTGTGTGCATATGTTTGTGATTATATTACCATTCAAAAGTTTGCAGTCACATCTCACATTAAGAAGTTCAAACTTATATATTAATATACTTTATATCCTTTTAACTGTAAATCCTTTCCAGCAATGGACAGATATAGATAACTAGATATAGAAACAAAAAGTTATCAACCTATAACATTAAATATGACTTTAGAAATATGTTTACATGAGTGATCTTATCAGTATTTTAATTTCAGTCTTTTTTCATTTTTTACAACATTCAAGCTTCCTACTAAATATGTTTACTTTTATTTAAGGACCACGATATACAGATTTTTCTTTCCAGATATATGCCAGTGTCATGCATTTATTTGCCCTCATATTGAACATTAAATTATAGAAGAAATTGATTCTACATTCTAAATTGTTATGTGTGACATGTTGATATTGTATGTGGGGTATTTGGAATAAGGCTTCTAACATAGTGGGGATCTCCCTATTAACAGCTCCAGGGTCTTACATTAAGGAGGTAATCCATGAGTCAGACTGTTGCCTGTATTTCAGGGGAATTCCTCCCATGTGACCTGTGCATCCACATGATGAGATTGTCCACACCCTGCAGGGAATTGCCTGTCTGCCTTACCTTCATAAAGAGACAGTAAGCAACAGTTTGGAAGAATCAAATCTAAAGTTTTCCTTCTGGATACGCCAAGACCAGACATGTTTTTCAGGTTCAAGGTTAATATAGCAAGTCACAAGATTTAAGTATTACTCAACAGTTAGAATCTTGGAAATTCCACACACTAACCTCAAAATTGTTTTGTGTATGTAGTTATTGACAGTACATGATACACCTTTATGTACAGCAAAGCAAAAACAGCAGTAGGAGCTGTCTAGAAGCCTGCATTTGTCTATTTCATAGATAATAGCATGTCATTCAATGTCAGGAACCACATAGTCTATTAAGATCCTAAATACACAAACCAAGTCCTTTTGGGATGACTTACCTATTTGATGTGGTTTGAGATGTGTGTGATGAGTAAAACAGGTAGTTTGCATGATGCTAAAAGTGTAGACAAAATTCTTGTTGTTTACATTGGCCTTGTAAGGTCATTGCAAAACTGGACCTAACGCCTTGGCTGATCTACAGCATTTGAAGGAAATTTGATTGAAAATAAGAACATGTTGATTAATGAATTAATCCATTATACTGCTAGACAAACGTAAAAGCAAACAAATAAATATAAATATTGTGGGATGACAGAAGTGATATATCCACCCAGATTTATCTTTAATTTCAACGTTAGGTCGAAAAGAACCCTGTGTTCACTCTACATCCTAGGCGACAGGTGTGCAGTAGGTAGGTTAGTATGTTAGACCTTTCACCAAGTGATAACACAGCAGGCCATTGCAAGGCAAAGTGAAAGATAAACAAAACAAGCAACAATGTTTAGTGCTCCAAATTTAGCTCTGTGTTATACACTCACTTAGTAAGCTTACTACATAATGCCTGAGCTTTCAAATACCCCAGATTCCTCTGAAAGTTAGGCATATGAGGTTATGTGTGTGTGTGTGTGTGTGTGTGTGTGTGTGTGTGTGTGTGTGTGTGTGTGTGTGTGTGTGTGTGTGTGTGTGTGTGGAGGGGATGAATGTACACTAAATCTGGTTTGGAATGGCATGTTAAGAAGATGTCCATGGGTCTATTATTGGAACTAGATTAATGAGGTAAGTCCACGTGCGAATTTGTGTGTGTGTGCATGTCAGTGTGTTTGAGTGGGACTTTGCTGAGTTAGAGAACACTTTGGAAACACCTTTTGGAGTTCTTTGAAAAGTGGTGACACCATGGCAGTCTGGATCACCCAGCGATTGATTACCGGTGCTAATAGGAAGATCTTTCGCATGCACATGTGTGTTTCATCTTGACAGCATACACAGTCCTGTGTTTTACAGTTATGGAATATCATTGTTTTTCTCTTTGTGTGTGTAAACAGTTTATGTGCGTATGTGGGATGTGTGTATGTGTGATGCCTATGAACACATCTGTTTTCCATTGGAAAGCCTCCACCCTGTTGGCCAAGCTTGAGGGTTCATGGCCCTGACATCTATTTGAAATATGTATACAATATCGCTGGTGTGTGTGCGCCTGAGTGTGTGTTTTGATGTTTTTTCCCCCCTCTTTTCCTTCTCTGTATTCTCATTAGCAGGTGGTGTGTGGCCTTCTCATGACTGAAAGAGGTTGCTCGGGGTAACATTGGCTCCTTTTGACTTCCTGAAGCTGGAACTCTCTGGACCTTCTCTGCTGAGGCGCATCAAGGCCAAGAAGCAGAGTGTACAGCTCTACATACACAGACATAGCGTCTGCCCACAGCCATAAATGACATTTACTGACCCTCACTTTCCCTGCACCTTCACATCTCTCTTTCCCCTGGGTGCCCAACTGCCACAGACCCTGCTGGCATTCATCAACCTTTATGCATGCGTGCCTCTGCCTGTGTGTGTTTGTATGTACATTATCCCTGCTGACCTCTCATTTTTTTACTCAAGGCACTGGTAACATCAAAGGAAAAGATCAAACACATGCAGACTGAAAGTGTGTCTGTTGGCTGGTTTTTGTCACAATCATTATATATTTTTTGATGTTAGAGGTGAGGTGGGGATAATAGACAACTGTATTATTTCAGTTATAGCTCAGTGCAGCAGAACAAAATAATAATAAAAAAATTGTGCAAAATAATATTCAAAGTGCTGTGAAAGTACCTTGCATCTCTGCAATACTGACTATATAGTATAAAAATAAAAAACAAATAGCCACTCTCATGCCTCATGCTACCTACTCATATTTAAATTAGTTTTGGCCAGAAAATACTCAGACCCAGAAAGAACATGCTCTCAAATTCTGGAGTTGTCAACAAAACTATTGTAAAAATAATTAGATTTGATTTCATTATTAAGAACAGCTGGACTTAAAACACTATACTAAAAATGTTTTTATTTAGCTAAAAATTAAAAAATAAAAAAATGTTACAAGACATGAGCACCAATACAGTGTATGTCAGACCACTTAAGCAAAAACTATATGAGATAAACCTACATCAAAGTTCTACATAGGCATGCGGTTATAGACTGTGGCCTCCTGTTGAGACTCATCTCCTGCTCCATTCTCCATTGTCAGTTTCTGATTTGAGGGCTAATAATGACACAGGCCAGTATTCACAAAGCTTCACAAAGTAAGTGTGCAGATCAATCATCTGATTCTTCTCTTATTTACTTACTTTTCTTTTATGAAAAGTTCTTAAATTAGCAATCATGCTTTGAGGAGCTTGATGATTATGGGCTCCAATATTATTTGGGTGTTAGACCATTCTCAGCATAACAATAACAGAAGCATAGTCAGGTCAGGATGGTATCGATGGTGCAAGGATGCAAAAGGATTCTACCAAAAACTAAGCTGTAAACTAGCCACACCACGATGGTATGTAATTTTACAGTCAGCTTTGAGCCTGCTTTCTTATTTCTGTTTTAGGTCAGCCCTATAGCAGCCTTTGGCAGCACACAGGCAACGTAAACCCTGATTGCTGTTGTTTGCATTATATGTCATTAGAATTTGCACTGGGGCTTTACAAGATTTTACAAGATCTAACAAAACTGACCAAAAACAAAAAGGGGAACCTAACACCAACAATGCAATGCAAGGGAAAACAGGAGCTATAAAAACCTGAAGAGGTAACAAGACATGGCTATAGGCAACAATTACCTTACTACACATTGTTCATATGACATGTGGGTGGGACCAAGGCAGAAAGGAGACATGATGGGTGTGCGGGTTAAAAAAAATCATGACCAATAAAACGAAAAAGACTGCACAGCAAAGCTGACATGAAGGTGTGAAAGTGACTATTCTTGTCATTGTGAGTACACACAGCATAACACATGGTGAACCACAATGAAATTGGACCTCTGCATTTAACACATGCACAAACACACACTGTGCAGCAAGGGGCAGCTATGAAAGCACCCGGGGAGCAGTGACAGGGATGGTACCTTGCTCAAGGGTACCTCAGGGCAACCTACTGGTAAGGGGTTCGAACCCACAATCTTCTGATTCTGTGGCCAACTCCCTAACCACTACCCCCATATGCTGCCTATTCTGTAATTAATGCTTAATATCTGTTATTAAGCATGAATGGATGAAACAGGATATATTTCAATGACAAATCTAGTATGAATGGAGACAACAAAATCTTCCAATTTTCCAAACACCAGTCCTTATCTCTGAACTGAATTAATAGAGAAAACAAAGAACAACAGTGTTTCGAGACCTGGTCACACCCATACTCTCTAGATCTGGGGATGAATGCAAGAAAATCTGTACAGCATTAAAAATGCATATGAGCACTAGAAGTAATTTGGAACCACCAACAGTCTTTCTCACTTTTCAGCACTCCAGCACTCATCACAAAATCCTCTGGTCTGATGAAACAAAGGCTAAACTCTTTGGCCATTTTTCCCCAATGCTGAGTGTGGAAGATACCAGAGCCTGAGCATCACCATCCCTACAGTAAAACATTGCGGTGGCAGAATCGTGATGTGGGGATACTGTTCCGCATAAGGGACTGGGAGTGAAAGGTGCTCAGGATCTCAGGCTGGGATGAAGGTTTACATTTCAAAAAGATAACTACCTCAAGCATAAAACCAAGAAGCACACACAGTAGCATCGTGAAACCTATGAAAGTCTGACTGGCCCAGTCAGAGTACAGGCCTGAACACAATAGAGCATGTCTGGAGAGACCTGAAAATGGCAGTACTCCAACATTCCCCATACAACCTGGATAAGCTCATTTGATTCTGGCAAGAATAATGGAAGAAACCTCTAAAGCAAAGGTGTGTCAAGCTTGTAGGATCATTCCCAAGAGGATTCAAGGGTGTCATTGCTGCCAAAGATGTTTAAAAAAAATAATAAGTGAATGGTCTGAATACTTTTGTAAATTAGATTATTATATAGACTGTTTTTAAATACATTTTGCACTGTTAGAAACATGTTTTTGTTCTGTAAATGTGCGTTATTGTGTAAAGAAAAAAAATCCTTTCTAAGATTAGTCTTAGTCTTACAACAAAATGTGGAGAACATGAAAGGTCTGAAAACCTTCTGTGTGCATTGCATACCCAACTGTAATTTCTCTTTCTTGCCTACAGTACTGTGCAAAAGTTTTAGGCAGGTGTGGAAAAAATGCTGTAAACAGAATGCTTTGAGAAATATAAATAATGATTGTTTATTTTTATCAATTTACAAAATGCAAAGTGATCTAAATCAAATCAATATTTGGTGTTACTACCTTTTGTCTTCAAACCAGCATCAGTTCTTCTGGCCCCCACAGAGCCCTGATCTCAACATCATCCAGTGTGTCTGGATTACATGAAGAGACAGAAGGATGTGAGGAAGCCTACATCCACAGAAGATCTGTGGTTAGTTCTCCAAGATGTTTGGAACGACCTACCAGCCGCGTTCCTTCAAAAACTGTGTGCAAGTGTACCTAGAAGAATTGATGCTGTTTTGAAGCCAAAGGGTGGTCACACTAAATATTGATTTGATTTAGATTTCTCTTTTGTTCATTCACTGCATTTTGTTGATTGATGAAAATAAATGATCAACACTTCCATTTTTGAAAGCATTCTTTGTTTACAGCATTTTTTCCACACCTGCCTAAAACATTTGCACAGTACTGTATATCTCCACATCTCTTTTCATTTCTATACACCTTCTCAGAACTCCTGCCAAAATTCTCTAAAAAGACTCAAAATTTTTTTTTACAGACCCACAGACATCTTTTAATTTTTGGATATTAAGAAAACTAGGTAGAACACTGGTAATCCTGATTTGACTACATATTATAGCAAATTAATAGGAAAGAATGGCACTATTGAACCTCTTAAAGCTTGCTCTGTCAAGAGAACTTGCTGGCATGCACACATACAAGCACAAAGCCCAGCTGGCATTGGCCTTTTTAGGCCCTTAAACATCGTCCACATTTACTAGTCCAGGAGGACTCAGTGGCTCTGAGCCTCTATTACCTATTGTCCACTGAGACCAGTCCAGGCACAACCATTAACGTCCACTTTGTTAGAACCATGACCAACAGACGCCCTGCCTCACTCATTAGCCATTTCTTATTAGTCCGTGCTAAAGCCTCTCTCTCTAACACACACACACACACACACACACATACACACACACACACACACACATACACACACACACACACAACTACACACACACACACACACACACACAGAGTGGCCTTTGTTGTAAGGGTTTATGAGGTTTTGTGTGAGTCTGTGCTGTTTGCTCTCCATAAAAAAGCCCTCAACCGAAACTGAACTGCCGAGCCTCTTAGGACAGTAACAGAGACTTAATCATGGAAGCATAGCATGTGCAGCAACTAGAGATAGAAAGGCACTGGTTCATTAGTATGAAAGTTGTGATTCAACTTTTATTTTGTAATGTTATAGTTTATTACAAGCTATTAAAATAATGTCCATTACACGACTGTACAACCCAGCCACTAGGGATGCACAAAACAGTATATTTCTTCATGCCAGTCCCAAGCTCGGATAATACGGGAGTGTAAAAGCAAGGGTAAAAACCTAGGCCAAATCAATATGCAGACAATTAAACAAATTTCCACACCAAATTGGTCGAGGCCTGGATTAACAACAACCACTATATCAACTGTTAGCCAACAGGGTGCAGGTGGAAACTGGGCTACTGTTGGCTGATGAGAAGAAGCAGAAGAGGAGGAAGGTATGTCCAGAGGCAGGAGGAGAGAAGAAAGAGTAGGAGAAGGGAAGTGAGGGTAGGAACTTTGTATGTTGGCAGAATGACTGGTAAAGGTATGACGAAGAGAAGGAAGGTTGATATTTTGTGTGCAAGAGACTAAATGGAAGGGGAGTAAGACCAGGTGTATAGGAGGAATATATTAGGAGAAGGATGTTGAAGATGGAGCTAGCAGACAAGAAGGCCAAGGAGGGGGATGATCTGCTGTGGCGACATGAGCAGCCGAACGAGAAAAAAAGAAGCGATAACTGTACTGAAAACACAGCTTGACTGGTTGAAAAGGGTTCACTTTATGTTGACATGACTTGATAACAGTCCTTTTCTTTCAAAACTGCCTCATTCCCTCTGAAATAAAAATTGCTTTATTTTTCACTGCTGCACTACTTTTTCATTCATATAATACATATAATTGAAACAATGCTCAAAGCCCATATGTTGGGCAAAAACTAGAACCTGTTCCACCATTGTGTAAATAGTGCTCTAAATCTCATTTGTCTTATTTGTGCTCTCACTGTGTTGATTCAGGAATAATACAACATAACGTTCATACATTTGTGCATCTTTCCAGTCAGTTCTCTGTTAAAACCCCTTTGTCAGATATCACCGCCAACTATCAGTTTTTTTTTTTTCCACTTTTGTTTCTAGTTCAGAAGAATCTAACCCTAGATTTTCAATAATAGTCGTGAATCGTGAAGGTGATTATAACCCATAAATAGTTTCCTGAAGCTCATTTTGACGTGTTTTGGATCATTGTCTTGATGTAATATTACACCTCTTTCTTCGTCAGTTCTTCTTTGTGACATTGTTTGTGAATTTGTTTAGATTTAGAAGAATCCTTTTACTCTTCACAGCTATACCTTTACCCATACTTTTGATGTAGGACATTTTTCTCCAAACATAAATCTGGTAATAGCAGCTAAATAGTCATTTTTTAATTTATCATACCACAGAACTAGTTTTAAAATAGAAATAAATAAAATAATTGTTTCTAAAGTTATAAATAAGGTAATTGTTTATTCTTGGTTTACATACTTCAGATGCTGGCTGATGACTTCACTGTTTAGATAATGTTATAGATAACAAGATGATTATAGATAACATCACTGCATGATGGGAGAGTGCATCACAAATTTCATGCCAGCCGAATCTTCCTGTAGATCCAAGGCAATGAAGATATGCGTAGATTTCATATAGATATGTCAAAACACAGAGCTTCTATTATACTAAAATCAGGCAGGAGAAAATCAGACCCTGATGTTTGGTGCAGCAGTGTGTGACAGTGAAACTGTTGTGTTACAGACTGTGGTTCATCAGATAGGTGGAAGGGTGCAACTGGGGTTGAGATAAACGGGGCAGTTTATCTGACACTAGCACAGCTGAGAGAGAGAGAGAGAGAGAGAGAGAGAGAGAGAGAGAGAGAGAGAGAGAGAGAGAGAGAGAGAGAGAGATAGGTGGACTGGACATATCATGTGGGTGCTGAAATTGTGGAAGAGTGGAAGTTTTAGTGTGTGTAGTGTAGTGTGTGTGTATGTCTCTAAGACAGTACAGTACAGGCATACAGAAAGGCAAAACATATAAAACAATATGTAATACAAAAAAGAAATGAATACAAGAAACATTTGCACGTCAATTAATCTCTTCATTATCAGCATTATTGCATTAATCAGCTTTCTTATTATAGATGCAATAATAACTCTTAACAGATTAACATGATAAACTACACACTAAAAGCTTTTGCCCAGATTTCATTACCGTCTTTACCTTTATTCTGAGATCCTCTGCTGCTTGCTTGGTTGTTCAACATTTTTCAGTCGTCATTATTCTGAGCCATCTATTTGTCACTATTCAGGGCTTTATGATTAGTATTTATAACTGATGAAAGTGTTTATCTTTAACCCTATATTGAACCTTTGAATGCTATATTATTTAGAGTATAAAATGTCCAAATGTTTGAGTGTAGTTAATGTATAAAGTGCACACACCTATAAAACTGCATAAATTGGATGGTGAAACAGACAGCAGGAGCTCTTTATGTAGCAACTTTATGAGGACAGGAGAACTTTTAGGAACAGGATGAATGTGTGTGCTTATTTTGTACCTATGTACTGTACGTCATTTGTGTCATTTGTGCGTGCACACACACACGCACACACACACGCATGCACACACACATTAACATGAGCTTAAAAGCATTCCTTCTCTCTCTCTCTCTCTCTCTCTCTCTCTCTCTCTTTCTCTCTCTCTCTCTCTTTCTCCTCTGCTCTGTTCCTCTGTTTGTTTGGGATGTTGTTTAAGAGTGTGTGAGGTGGTGCAAAATTACAGGTTAAAGGCTGCAGAGTACCAGCAGTTAAACATCACTCTACTCCCCCACACACTACAATCTCTCTCACAGACTCTCTTTCCACTCTCTCACTCCCTTCTCTCTCTCCTACACACTAGCACTCCCCTTAACCAGCCCAAGATGGAAAGATAAGAAGAGACAATGCAGAGTCTGTATGTATATGTGTGTGTGTGTGTGTGTGTGTGTGTGTGTGTGTGTGTGTGTGTGTGTGTGTGTGTGTGTGTGTGTGTGTGTGGGACAGAGAGACAGAAAGGGAGATAGAAACAAGTAAGGGAGCAAGGTTTTGATTTTAGCTCAAATGTCTTTGAGTTTTCTCTTGTTTGCTTGTTTGAGTTCTCATACTTAATACTTAAGAAAGAAAGAGAGAAAGGTAAGGCAACAAATGATTATTATTTGTAATATAATAGGGACTGTTAAGAGAGAGGAACTGGAGCTAGAGATCTTTTCCTCAAAAAATCCAAATGTAGTTTTTTTGGAACAAGTTTTTGAACTTGTACCCCCAAAACAGTTTTGACTCACTGGCGTTGTTCTTTGACTTCACAAGACCTTTGAAGATGTGCTGTGTTTTTTGGCAGCAAGACATTGCCAGCAGATCCTTTTTGTCCTGTATGTTGTGAGGTTGGGCATCCATGGATTGGACCAGTTTGTCCAGCACATCCAACCAATATTAGATTGGACTGAGATCTGAGGAAACCAAAGCCAAGTCAACGCCTTACACTCCTTGTCATGTTCCTCAAAAAATTAATGAACAATGATTGCAGTGAGGCAGGGTGCATTATCCTACTGAAAGAGGCCAATCCCCTTAAGGAGCACTGTTGCTATGAAGGGTTGTCTTTGCTCTGCAACAGAGAGAGAGAGAGAGAGACTGATATTTTTTCCCAAACAGGTAGCCTGTTGGCCAGGCAGGCTCTTTGCCATTTGGCCCGCTGCCAGTTTCCATTAAAGGACATAAAGGAGATCTTCATTCATCATAGAGTGACTTTCAGCTCCTGCATTAAAACCCAGCCCTCCATTCCCACACACTGATCAATGACTCAGCTCATGCTATAGACATAAGGATGGTGGAGGACATATTAAACACTGCTTTAAACTAGGCCTGTTTACACACGAAGACAACACACACACACACACCCACACCCACACACACACATACACACACACACACACACACACACACACACACACAGCAGAATTCAGAGTGAATTAGAAGAGGAAGGAAGAGGGAAAAGGCAAAGATTGCAGAGAGAGATAATAAGATAAAGATGTCATGTAAGTGTGCAACGTGTGGGGTTGTCTGTGTGAGTGTGTGTGTTTGTTTGTGCGGTCAGGTTTCCATGGCTCTTTGAGTCAGGGTTGAGATTTTCTGCATATCATTCAGAGCAGGATTATCTCTGAGATATTTGTCAACAGTCTACCAGGCTAACAATGAACTGAATGACTACTTCTCTCTCTCTCTCTCTCTCTCTCTCTCTCTCTCTCTCTCTCTCTCTCTCTCTCTCTCTCTCTCTCTCTCTCTCTCTCTCTCACTCTGTGTGTGTGTGAAAAAAAGTGTAAGTTAGCATTTCCGTTTTAAACATTGCACTAATAGGAAAAATTTTTTTAAACTTGCAAAATGAACAATGCTAATAGCATTTAGTTTCAAGAATGGTAAAGGTCAAAAGTTCAAGGGGCTTTTAAAAGAGAAGTCACCGCAGCTGGACTGCTCTTCTTACAGCACCATTAATCAACATATCATATCATCTCTCTCTCCCTCTCTCTCTCTCTCTCTCTCTCTCCTCTCTCTCTCTCCCTCTCTCTCTCTCTCTCTCTCTCTCTCTCACTCTCTCTCTCTCCATCTCTTCTGCCAAAACCACAACAGAGTGTTAACCGTGGGACCGGCTGAGTAAAGATGTTTGATGTATGAGTGTATGTGAGTGTGTGTGTCCTTTTTTAGTTGCCAAGACTTTGCAGGTCAGGAATGTAACGGCACTCCTGAGATCAAAGCTGATATCTTTGCTTCATATTACTACCACCTCACTGAACTATATGTTCTGAACACCCCTGCTTGCCGCCCAGTTTGTGAAAGGTGTCTGGATGGCACACCCGTGCCCGTCTCTGTGCCACCGTGGATCACTGATCTTGAATTGTGCTGGGACTATTGACGATCAAATATGCACAGTATGTTAGTGCTTAACATGGCCTCCCTTAAAGTTTTATTCCAGTGAAAAAGGAAACATCCTACCAAAAATGTCAATCAGCCGAAACTTGTCTGAAGTTCGTTTTTTTATTTTTTATTTGTACTGGAACTGCAAGGCTAATAAAGTTACCTAGCAATGTATTTTCATGCCAATCTTTGAGCAATCACTTACATTATTTTCCGCATCTTTTAATTAACACATGGGTGAAGCGATATTTTAGGAGGAACTGGAATTGTTGTTTTTAGGCTTTTGTGAACGGACTGGATTCTCCAGCGTAAACATGACTTTAATCTTCATGCAGTCTGAGAGAGTGTATGAACAAATTGGTGTACATATGCTTTTAATTGCTTATTATATAGCCCACATATAGCCCTAAATCCTATTTCAGTGTTTTCAGACTGCCCTCATATAATCACATTTACAGTGGCAGGCAAAATTTTGAATACTTTTAGTCCAAAGTGTTTTCAGGTACCCAATTCCTCAATTTGTAATGTAACTAAGAAACAGTGGTTCACAGGAACAGTGATGTTTAAGTTAACAACGTTATTCAAGAGAACTACCCCTAGAAAGGCATCTCAAAATATGTTTGCCTTCAAAATCTTTTATGAAAAATGGAAAGGAATCTGTTCAGTTAAATGCCTTTCTAGAAGAAAACATTGCAGTGTGTCAAAAACGGGATGAGCTCTACAATATTTAAATTATAAAGTAACCAGAAACTTTATTAGTATGTGATACCTGTTTTCCAATTTCATGACCAAAGCATTACTGAGGTTCTGTCAAAGGCCTCAAAACAGCAATGCTTGCAAGATGAGCTAAGAATCTCACTGAACTAGAAGCCTTGTGCAAGAAAGAATGTGCAAAAATTAAAACTAGAGCTGAACTGAAAGTCTCTAAGTTCTCTACAAGATAGCATTTATAAGCTGTGATTGTTTCCAAAGGAGGTAATACTAAGAAATGGTCATGCAGGGCTAATATTTTGAATGTTTTGCTTCTTCTTTCACTCAAACATTCTATAAAACATACAAAATACACTACTTTTATAAACTTTCAAAGTCTGTTCTTTTCAACACATGTCTGTATAAATGTATCATGGAGCTTTCTAAGGACCTCAGCAAAGGAGTTGTTAATTCCATTCAGGCTAGAAAAGCTTACAATAACCTTTAAAGAAAAAGTGTGGACTCCAGCAAGCCACAGCCAGACAGACTGTGTAAAAGAAGACCATGGTGTTCATGGTAGGATTGCAAATAGAAAGCCACTGCTCTCCAAAAATTATCATGAATCTACAATTTACGTCAAACCAGAAAATTGTTGAAAAAATGGTTTTTGAAGGGATGAGAAAAATACCATCCAATCACTCTCTTCACCTGTTTCCCCCAATTTCCCTCACCTGCTGTTACCCCTATTTAAGAGCTGCCAGTCTGGCCCATGTTTGTTTGTACTTTGTGCTACAGTTGTGTTCGTTGGGACACTGTGATATCCCAGCAAATGTCCTTTTTTGTTCTCACCATGCACTTGCGCCTCCGTGCCTCTCTGAATTTGCACATGACAGGGTTACCACCCACAGATATGCAATATGAAATGGCTCAAGTAGTGACCAAGTATAATATTTTCAGTGGTTTCTTTTTATCTACTTTTGGGACTAGAGTGAAAACATGATGATGTTTTAAAACATTGTTATGCAGAAAGATAGAAATGATCAGCACCACTGTACAGGAAAGCCAACTTTTATCATTTTGCTGTGTTTTCTTAGTTTCAGGTGAGAGCAGTTAATGAAACGTGATAAAGAAGTGACAGACTTATGGCAATAATATTTCATTACAATTGTATTTACAGCATCAGTCTGGTCAAGGAGTACACACAGTGTGTTAGATATTTCCTGGCAACATGAATTCAGCCTCTGACAAGACCACATCTATTACCACCCGGCAGCTTTGTTCTCGGCCACTTTGACATTTTCATTCTTAGGGGCTGTTTCCAAAAGAAGCGTGCTAGAGATGAAGAGTGAGATAATGAAGAGATTAAAAGCGTTGGGTGTGTGGAGCTCTGCAGGCCAAATTATGACTCTTGGGCCACGCAGTACATCACGCTTCCCAAGGTAGCTCGACTGACAGTTATGAGAAAATCAATTTAACTTAATGCTACGCATGACAGCAGCATCTGGCCACGTGAAACGGGAGACGGCACCAAGGGCCAGCTGCAAGGGTACACATGCCTTTCATCTCTTGCTGTGTGTGTGTGAGCAGGAGAACAAAACGCAGAGAATGTGTCTGAAAGCTTGAGTGCAGAACCCAGACCACTCAGTATGTAGGTGTATCCCTGTGATAATTTGCAAGATGTGTGGCACTGCAAAATCTTTTTCTTCCAACTGTTGCCCTGCTCAATTTAGTTAGCCTTTATAATACTTATTATTGTTGTTCTGGTCATTTCATTATATATTCAGTTATACTTCATATATTTTAGATACACATTCAGAATTAGAGAATTAGAAATAGAAGTACTTTCTCACAGTGCTTAAGTATAATATTTGCGTACCTGTACTTTACTTGAGTATGTATTTTTTATTATTGTATTAATATAATGTGATGTACAGATAGCTTTACACCGAAAAAGGCATTAGAAATGTCCTTCAAAGGGCTACTATTTATTTTAAAACTTGTGTGCATGTAGTTACATGAGTTAAAACTGAAACTGAAAAACATGTGCGTAATGCATACACTGCACAATAGCAATCCAGTTCTAGCAGTTACTTTGTAGTTGAATGCAATGTGAAACTATTACTAAACAGATATTTTAATACAAAGTGGGGCAAGCACTTGGAATATTTTTCAGAATACTGAAACAAAGTGTATGAATTCAATGAAAGTTACATCTTTTCAGCAGTGATTAGGAGTGATAGCTTTAGGCTTACTGTTATTCGAGCTTGTGTTTAAAGGAAAGTGGACTGTGGATTGTAGATGAAGAAGCAGGCTGAGTTTAGGAGCCTTATTCAAATGATGAACAAACTCTCATTAAATGCATTAAACAGAAGAATTACTACCAACCAGTAATATGGACAGTGTAAGTCAAGTCAGTAACAACAGCACAGCTCTTTCCATGTGCCTTCACATGTGTAAATATGTTTTTTATGTATGATTACAACATTCATAAATGAATAGATCTAAGAAAGTATTTTCCACGTCAAAACATTCCAACTATGGTTATGCATAATTACATAGATACATAATTAAATTGTGATTTATATTGCATTCTGTATTGATAGGATACATTTTTCAAATTAAAAAAATGACAAAAGTATATTTACACAAAAACCTATTTTGTTTTCCACTGAGGAGCACAATGCTAAACTGAAAGATAAGAATGAATTTTAGACAGAATTGCTGTTGCTACTAGATGATTACTTTCCTTGATTGTTGGCTACTTTAGGTTGTATGGTTAAACTGTTGCTTTTAATCAGAGTCTGAATAAAAGTAACAGTTCTGAATACACACATAGTTTCCTCTTATGGGACCAATGCATTGCAGATACAAATAAAAGCAAATATAATACAAATTTCACTAAAGCTTTATCACTAATTTTGAGTGCAGTAAAGTAATGCACTGTGACATTTCAAATGAGACATTTCTCAGCACTGACCTTTACATTTCTATGTGAGCCTCTCAAACAGAGAATAGAAAACACAATGGCCAGTTTGAGTTTGTTCATTCAGGAAACTACACTTCTTATACAATTCTCTCTTCCTCTCTCCATACATCGCTCATTCACCCTTCGCCATTCATTTGCTGTGCTCAAAGTGTGGGTTTTGTGTTTAGACTGTATCTGCCTTCTCTTTGATGTGACAGTACACATGATGCAGCCAAAGACATTTGAAGCTGAGCATGCAGTTTGGACTCTTTCAGTTAAAAGCTCAGTTTCTCCTCTGTTCTTTCCCTACTTTGCTTCATCACAGCCTCTCTTTCTCTTCATTGCTGCTTTGTAATTTGCTTAGCCACCTGCTGCTTTGGAAACACTTTGGAGTTCTTTTGTAGTGACACTCAGAGAGCCAGAGGACACTCCTCTATTCCTCTGTCCTTTGCCATTATTTATCTGTGGCTTGCAAGAGCTACTACTTCCATGGAAAGCACAAATGTTTTAAACAGAAAAGTGTTAAGAAGTCAAATTATACATTTTTGTGAGCAGATTTTTGCTATTGCTAGTGCTGATCCATCACTGTTAGAGTCAGGGAGATTCTTTGGAAGTAATCCCATAATTCTAGGTGATATAACCAACAGCTTCTGCAGAGTTGTGAACACCAACGATCCAAAAGATGTTTTCCATTGCTGTTTCAACCACCTTGGTACAAAATCATCACAGGTGTACTGATGGGTTGAGATTTGATGATTGTGAAGGGCATAACAAAAAGTTAACATCCTTTTCATACTGATCAAATTTAGTCATTTAGGGACCCATCATCCCTGAGAAGAGTCCTCTCCCATTTGCACAGACATTTTTCATTGTAACATAAAAAGGATTAGTCAGAATCACTTTCTATTGTTTTGCAGTGACCCCTTCCTCTAAGAAAGTGAACTCAAACCATACCTGCAAAATGCCATTTTTAATATAAAGAGAATCTGGATCCTATCACTGTAGGAGTTAAACATTGCGTTTTTACAAGGCAGCATTAACATTTTCAGCATTATACTTTTCTGTGGGATCAGACCACACATGCTAGCCATTGCTCCCCATGCACATCAAAGAGCAATGGATGCCCATCACCCATTCTAATGATCGCACAATGTGAACACCCCACAAGACTTTGCTTTTTACCGCAATTTCCAGTGCTCTTTAGTAAAATCAGTCCCATAGAACTAAAAAGGGAAAAAACTAAAAAAACTTTTAGGCAGAATTTTTGTTGTTGTAACACTAGCTAGTTGAACTGAAAGTGTGATTTAAGCTCCTGTACCAATAAAAAACAAAATAATTTGTCCATATTTGAGGATCCTGGGCCAGCTCTGCATTTTATACATGCAACAGAGCATGGTAGAATGTTAATAGCTGAATTATATAATTTAGTACACCTATTTGGAAGAATCAGCAAGATTTCTGTTTCTCTGCTCTGGTCTTTCCTTTAATTTATCCCATCCTTTTTCTGTAGACTTTTAATCGCTGGGTTTTTAAATGATCTTTTACATCGGCAGATCTGCAGGATGGTTCTGGTGTACAGTTTATTTTTTCCAAATATTTGGCAGGTTTGCTGTTGATGCACCACAAGCCAAATTTGTTTCTACATGTGTTTACTGATCGACTAAGCTCAGCATCACAATGAAATGAAATGAAATGTCTGTGTTTGCATACACACTGTGAACAGTGAACACGGAATTTAGCCTCTGTATTCAAACCATCAAACTTAAACCAGGAACAGGAGCAGTGGGCTGCAATGCCTGCACCAAGCGGGCAGCTGAAAGGTTGGTTTGCCCAACACTCTGCTGTGAATGTGAGAAAGTGGGAAAGTATTATTTGACCAACTTCTCATTCACCAAAGGACTAGAGCAGCAACCCTTGGGATGCAAGTCCTCCTCTCTAATTCTCTAACAGCTTGTTCAAGCGCATGCTATAAAGTCCCGAATACCTTGAGCAATAAATGTTACCTTATCAGATCTTACCGCTAATGTCTTACCAGATACAACAGTACATATTCATGAGTTCATGTTGAACCCATTGCTCAGTGAATCACAGCTGTTTTGGTGGGACAAAAGGGATATACACAATATTATACAAGTGGCTTTAATTTTGTTAAATCAGTGCATATTCTAGAATAAAATGATATGATTATAGACGCCAAACGTACAGAGCTAGCTGAAAAAAGTAACACTGCTATCTTAAATATAGTGAACAGATGTTTGTATGTGTGTGCATGGGTGTGTAAGTAATGAAGACAGTGAATAAGAGAGAGCGTGGTGTGTACTGTAATGAAGATGCTGGTGTCAGATGGGCTCAGTGGCTTTAGCAGGGCTAAAAGCCCAGCACTATTAGCCACTAATGGAGCCTGAGACAGCTGGGTCCCAGAAAACACACACACACACACACACACACACACACACACACACACACACACATACACGGTGCTCATTCTATCTGCACTCTTGAGGTAGACAGGGTCAAGGACTCACATTTTTCTTCCTAAATAATTTCTCTCTCTTGCGCGCTCAACGGGTTGTTGGTTATTCCTCATGCAGTGCAGATTCTGGTTGATCTGTGGCGCTCGGACAGACACTGTGATATCCCTATAAATAGACGGAGGGTTGGTGGGACTGGGAAACAACATTCCAAAACTCCCTTCCAATTAGAAATCCACTTAATCTGGCACTACTGCTGGATGATACAGAAGAAAGAGAGGAGTGGAGAAAATTGAGTGTGTGTGTGTGTGTGTGTGTGTGTGTGTGTGTGTGTGTGTGTGTGTGTGTGTGTGTGAGAGAGAGAGAGAAAGAGAGAGAGAGAGAGAGAGAGAGAGAGAGAGAGAGAGATAGAAGACATGGAGCAAAGGGGAGATGGATGATGTTGACCTTTCTGTAGATCTGGCATTCCAAACATTCAGCAAAGCAGTGCTCTGTCTTTCCCTCTCTGCTTTTTGTCTCAGACTTTCTCCTCCCTAGTCCCTAGTCTCTCTCTCTCTCTCTCTCTCTCTCTCTCTCTCTCTCTCTCTCTCTCTCTCTATCTCTCTCTCTCTCTCTCTGCCAGAGTGGGCAACCATTTCAGGAGAGTCTTCAATTAACCCTCAACCCCTGACCTGTGCCTTTTAACAATAAAGCACAGTGTTGAGCTGCAGTGGAGTTTCAACACAGATTCAGGGAGTGATGTGAATGTGAATATACACAAATGCACATATCAACAGACGTACATTCTTAGTGCAACTGGAACAGGAAAATCAATTCAAACAGACAGAGAGTCGAATACTGTTTGCAAGCTGCAGCAAAGCTTTCTCACTGATTTACCTGACATAAATTGGAGGCCTAAAAACAAAAATTCAACCAAATTCTCCTGACGCTTTTACTTTCTTGATGCATCTACAAATAAAAGTGTCAGATTTCTCGCAGATAGCAGCCCTCATACTATTTGAAATAATGGCTTGCTGTTGAGAAGCATCCATGCATTGCTAACAACCGTTAGTACAGCCGTTTTAGTTTTAGGTTGATCAGTTTTAGTTTTAGGTTTAGAGGTCATTTAAACAGTAGGTGGCATTGTGACCGACTTGTCAGTGCAAAAAATTTTTGGAAGACACAATGAGGAGAGGATAACTACAAAAGTATGCTGTGAGGTAACCCAAGTTGAGTAGACTGTAATTTTCAGGACTCTGTTTTTAGCTCTGTTATTTTAACCTGTGGAGGGGGCTGTAATTTTAGTGATAACAGAAGAGATCTTTGATTTCTTTCAGTAAAATCTGTGATGTGTGATTGTGTTTAATTCCCCAAATCTGATGTCTATATAGAGGAATTCTGAATTGATTATTTTCTGTATTTTTCTGAACTTGTCATCACGCAGTAACAGTATTGCTGATTGAACTGACTGGCTGTACATTTGCTTGTGTACATTGTAGAGCCATAATAGCAACTGCAATTACAGCCCAGGCAAAATATTCTCGATGTTAGTATTTTAGCCAGTGGCAATTGGTAGTTCATGATACCAAATATGAAGAAACATAAAGTGCCAAAAAACAAAAACAAACAAACCAACAACACAAAAATAATAAACACAAAAGGAACACTAATGGGTAGTTTTTTGGTTTTATATGAATGTGATTTTAGGTCTGTTAGAACAGTTGTTAGAACAACTTGGAACAGGCAAATTTCAGCATCATCAAAAGAGCCATCAATGTTGATTAGATCAGTACAAAGACAGAGTTATTAAAAAGAAACCATAGTTAGTAGTTAGATGTCCAGAAGATTTGTTCCAAATCAGTTAGTAGTTAACTACTGTTAACATAATTCTTTATTACCTGTTCAGCTAAGCAAAGCTCCTTAGTGTTTCTTTAAGTATTAATGTCCTTCTTATTCGGTCAGCCACCTTTTTGCTATGAGAAAGTACTGTGTTACTATGGGGCAGTGGTGGCCTAGTGGTTAGGGAGTTGCCCTGGATCGGAAGATTGTGGGTTTGATTCCCTCACCTGTAGGTTGCCCTGAGGTGCCCTTGAGCAAGGTACCATCCCTGTCATTGCTCCCTGGGCGCTTTCAATAGCTGCCCCCTGCTGCACCTGTGTGTATGGGTGAAAGAGGTTGAATTTCGTTGTGTTGTGCTGTGCTGCGTTTCACAATGACAAGTGTATTCACTTTCAGGTGTTACTGAAAATGTCACAACAAAGTCAACGATGCCTAATACCAGTCGTTATGACTTGTCTTGATACTATTACCCATCTCACTTACTAAACTCTCTTTTTTTATTTGTCTCATTCTTTTTGTATTGCAATGCTCTTTGGATAGCTACTCTTCAGTACATATGGTACACACAACCAAAACCCGAACGGGCCCTTACAATGGTCATGACCTTATTTATTGACTACATTCCAGTGTAGTTTTATGACCATATATAAACATTTCCCCCTTTTATCTGCTATAATCTGCTATACTAGATGCTGGAGTATATCTGTAGGGATATGACTGCATTCTGTCTCAAAAGCATTAACAAGGTCAGCTACTGATGTTGGATGATTAGATGATTAGAGACAAACATTTCTCCACCTTCTCTGTTCCACATCCTCATGCATCAGAGCTTAATACACACTTCTCAACTAGGCAACTTTATACACCATAACTGGCTAGTACTTCTGCTCATATGCTGCCACCCTAGAGTATCATAGAGATTATCAGATACCATTTCTCCAAAGTTTTCTATGAAAGCCTTTTGTTATAGTCTATATATATCTATATTCATCATTTTTAAAGCTGACAATAACTCTGGGAGACATTTTACTGTTCTATATGCCCTTTTTGTCAAAAAGTTCCCAGGCATCCTTCCTGTTAGTAAACTCATAACCATTGCTCACATAGGTGATATGCACAAGTTTATTCTTGGCCTTCAGTTATCCTGGCAAAGGAAGAGTGCACAATATAGTAAATCCAGGTATATGCTGTGACTTCTCTTTTTGAGAAAAAAACATCGTCTAAGTAATACTTGTTTCTCGGAATGATTTTAAAAGTAGTTTGTTATATTTTCACACTACGATTACAATAACAAAGGGCATTTTACATCCTTCCATTTCCACAGTGCCAAAAAATCTGAAAAGCCAGATATGCTTTCATTTGGATTTTATGTTTAAGGTTATGTTCAGGAATAGAGAGGGTATTTGGGGCAATAGGTATGTAGCAATAAAGTGGTTTGGAGTAAAGTTTGAAATCTTGAAAACGCTAATGAATGGTAATGACATTGTGTCCATATCCATCTTCCCTCTTTCATTTTTTCCAGTTTCCATTTGACATTCTTACATCCAACCCAGCAGGGCCTGAACTAGCCACATTTTCTCACGCAGAGAATGATAGAACGTATGTATAACCCCCATTTTCCCCCTTCCCATTATTCATCAACCCCCTGCGGTTTTCCAAGGGGGTTCATTTTCACAGTGAGGTGAGCCATTTCCAACCACAAGCATAAATACCATGTTCCATACCATGAGCCTATGAGTTAGTCCCCCAGAGAGGTAGAGTCACCTCTCAGGCAGCCGTCAGCAGTTAGCCCCCTTCTGAGGACTTCTGGAGCTGGGCCACACCACAGCCTGAAGGTCACAATGAGTGGGTGGACAGCCCAGGAGCTAAGAAAGGTGCTGATACGTCTGCTCAATTAAAGCCATAACATGACTGGCAAATCCATAACATTCCAAGAGCACAAGACTTTTCAGAGACTTTTAACTGCTCCTTTGGGGGCAGTCGTCTAACTTCAGCAAAATTCCAATCTGAAGAGTCTTCATATCAATCATTTAAAAAGAAAGACTTAGTCCTTTAAGACATTTGCAAGCACTCTTGGTCATCAGTTAGTTTATAAGCTCTTTGTGACTCATTATATTTGGCACCCTGGATTGCTTATGGAACATATTAAAGAGCAAACTTCCATTCTCTTCACTTCCCTCATATCCCAGCTTTTCCATGTCGGTTCTTTTCTGTCCTTGTTTCTTACTCTACTTAACATTTCCAGCTGGACTTCCTCTCTTTCATTTTCATCAAAAGCTCCATGGACCTTTGTGTGGTGGCTTGGAGTCATGTGGAAACTGTACCTGCTCATGCCAACCAAGTTTCCAGAGCAGCGATGTTGATTGGATCTGTAGAAGTTAATCAAACCAAAGCCAGCTTTAAACTGAGGTATGTTTAGAGACGTGGCGTTTTCCTCAATGTATGAAAAGCAGACAGGAAACCAAATCTGAATATGGGTTTACTTCTGCAATGGAACCTTCAATACACTTTAGTAACACTGAAAAGTTGTTTTCCTTCTGTAGCTAAACTCTCCTTCCTCTTCTGTAACTCAATGATCATATAATATAAATCTCTAGTGTTTGATGTTATAGATTCAGACCCATAACATTTATATTGCTAAATACTCATACCTGGTTAGGCCTTTACTTTCAAATAAACACCTCCACCACATCATATGCACACATAAACCATAAATCAAACAAACACTGATTTGCTTGTGGGCTCATACATTGGGTTAATTATTGTTTGAGTTTCCCCAGCAGTGCCAAGTGAAGTTAAAGTGGCTCATTATTCTGGTAGCATAGTAAAACAAACTAGCCCAGTGCTCCCCAAATAAGCAGTGCTGGGAGATTCATTACAGGCTATACACTCCTGTCATCAGTGCTGCCCATACTCATACACATTCTACAGACTTCCAGATGCAACACATAAAACTTGCATTTTGAAAACTTTTTGATAACGTTGTATGCATTCACACCGATTAATATTTGAAACACTATGTAAAATAGTGAGAGGGCTACACATGCCGATAAAGTATTATTAAAGGCTTTATCCATTATGCAGAGGTGATTTTCTTAGTCAAAGGATTCAGTATGGGGCACAAGAATCCTAGTCACAAAACTGCAGTGGGTTGTGTTAGTTCCAACTACTGGAACTGCAGAGTTCTAAAATTTGCACTAATTCAAAATGAGTCTTGAGGCAAGAAAAAATTTCTGCTTAAATGTTTATTTTAGCACGTTGGACCAAAAAAGATACTGGGATGCCAGTCTTTTGCCCATTAGCATAGATTCTGTTCCTAAGTTGATAAATATTCATTAACAGAAGTGAACTCTTTTCCTACATCCGCTGATCAGGAACCAAATTAGACAGAGAGAGAGGCTTTAACTCAGAGCTATAAACATTCAGACAATCCAGCATTTATGGTTGACTTTAAAACGTCTTAAAATCTGTATGAGTTGAACTAATGACTCAGTAAGCTCAAAGACATAATTTAGTCTACCGACTCCTCTCAGACTGACCTTATATACGACACTAGCTTTAGGACACCCCTGTTTATAACTAGGGATCTGTAGGGAATGATGTTTTCAAGTTTTTACTGAGTGTTCCGACTACACAGACAGAGATGTGTAATGTTTGTCATGTTGTGCACAAAACCAAAACACAATAACAGAGAGAAAAAGCATCCTCAACACTGAACGAACCCGGGCGGAGAACGATGAGTGAAACAGAGAACAAAGGCACAGCTGGAGCAGTTTAGCAAGTGCGTGTGCATGCTGTTCCCTCGCACAGGGAGTGTGAGGGTTTGCTGTAAGTGTGAGTTGGGTGGAGATTTGGCTGGTGACCTAGAGAATTGATCAAAGCGGCTGTAATAAGCCACACTTTGAATTCAAGGGAAGGAAGGGAACTTTCCCCCTTTGCCTTCTCCTCTGTCATGATCGCAGATTCTGCCTTTTTTGCATGGTATTTTTGTTCCATTATTCATCTTTAATTTTTCTGCTTTATCTTTTCATTTGTCTCTTTGACCCACCATTTCTCTAAAGTTGTTCTTCTACTCCATATTTTCTTCTGCACCATTCAACATTCTAAGATAAATGTTTCTAAATAGTCCTTGGTTTGTATGGCTCTCCAGTGATTTTTTTTGTTTGCTATAAGTCCTGTACAAACAGAGGTTCTTTAAACTGCAAAATACTTTTTCTCATTTACAAAGCAATTCTTTAAACATTTAGTAAAAGTTACTTATAAATGTTTGGGCCAGAGACCCTAAGATGGTCCATATTTTTACACAAGCCACACAAAACAGAGGGTAAGAATATAAATATGAACCATCTTGGTGTCCCTGAAAAACAGTTTGAAAACCACTGCCTTAGGAAACCAAATGTGGTTCTTCTAAGACATTGCTGCAAGGTACACTTTTTAGTACTTTTTCTTAAACTGTACTTTTTTCCTCTTTAATTTTCTTCTGGTTTATCCTTTCATTTGTGTCTCTGACCCTGCAATTTGTCTTTATTTGTCCTTCTCTTCCACTCCATCCTGCTCTATTCTACAGTATGCTATCAGTAACACTTCATTGTGTTGATCTTGCATTTTTCTTGCTCCCCCCTACTTTCTCTCCATCTCTCTTTTTCATTACTTTATCCATGCATGCCCCCTCCTTCACCCATGCTGTGGTAATTACCCTTAGTCTGAGGTCAGTCAGGCCAGTTTGGGGAAAAAATGGGACATAGGGGCTAAACATCTTGGCTGGAATGTCTAAAGAAGTCTTTGCCCTGGGCATTTCCTTAATATCTCAAATACAATGAGGCCAATTTGCACCCAAATTCTCCCCAAGTGCATGTCGTAGTGGGGGGTGGAGGTTTAACCCATCAAAAATATTTCCTCCTTCTCCATAAGCCTTTTAGAAACACAATGCAAAGAAAGTTGAGGGTTTTATAGGCATCAGAGGGTGAAGCCCTGTTTGACGGGTGGGTTTAACAGAGACTGCACGAGCTTGGCAAGGCTAAAATGTCAGAATTACGCCTAATTGATCCCACATCTGCAATCGATCGCCATTTTTATGACTCATGGCCCTTTCAGCAATGCACAGCTAATGCTCTGCGGTGGAGAGGAGTGCTTCAGTAATAGAAAGCTCAGAAACTAAAAAACCTTTCCCAGGAAGTTTGAAAACATCTTGTCAAGGAACAGCCTGAAAAGGGAATGGAGAGATGAGAAAAAATGCATGCATGTGTGTGTGTCCCTTGCTTTGACCCATGGACTGTGCATGCCATTAACACGTGTGTGTGTATGTGTGTGTGTGTGTGCCCCACCCAGACTCCGGGTCAGGCTGCAGCAAGAGCAGTTCACTCCCCTGTTGAGGGGCGTTCACCCTGAACCAATCCTACTTAGACAGAGACAGATAGACAGAGAAAGGGAGAGAGAAAGAGAAGGAGGAGAGAGAGAGAGAGAGAGAGAGAGAGAGAGAGAGAGAGAGAGAGAGAGAGAGAGTTTGTAAATACTCTAAGCTTAGGAGGAGATGTTCAGTAACATTATCATTTAAGCATTTATACTAAGACCTCAACATGAACTGCCATAAATGGTAGCTCTCTAAAGAAAAACTAGCAGCACCAGTCTAAGGTGTGTGTGCTATGTGTTTTGAGTACACACATTCAGGTTGAGTGGTTATCTGTCCCTTGGTGGAGCACCACATCATTAAGGTCTATTTGTTGAAGGTCTGTGGAACACCACCCACATCTCTTGGGCTTTCTGTAAAAGCAAGGGTCATTTTGACTGGGGCACAATGACATTGCGCAACTTTTGGATGTCAGCAGTTTTCCTGAAAAAGTGTAGTTGTACAGGCTATACAATATTTGCCAGAATGTATTTAGTTGTCTTTTTATATTAAAAAAGGTATTTCAGATTTGAAGTAACAAGTATGAATTAAACAATACATCCAGTTCTGAGATTTTATTTCAAGAATTTATTGTCATGTAATGCCTTTTTTTGGCAGTTTATAAAAAATTAAAAAAAATGTATGAAAGTGACAATTCTTGTCATTGCGAGGTCACAGCACAGCACACAGTAATCCACAACAAAATTGGACCTTTGCATTTAACCCATGCCAACACCGTGCAGCAGTGGGCAGCTATGAAAGCGCATGGGGAGCAGTGACGGGGACAGTACCTTGCTCAAGGGTACCTCAGGGCAACCTACTTGTGAGGGAATAGAACCCATATAATTAAGAAGAATGAGGTCCATGGGGCTGTAGCCAACTTTCTGTGATCACAAAAGGAAAGGTTACCCCAGGTTGATCAGAAACATAGTGCTGATAATAGACTAAGAGTCAAGGAACATCTGAAGAGTTCAAAACATCTGAACTCCAAGGTCAAGGCATGTCACTGTCTGATTGCAACATCTGTAGTCCTAAGAAGAACAACAGGCTCCATGGACAAATATCTAAGGAGACTGCTTTAATGAAAGCAAAGCATAAAAAAGTCAGAATGGAATATGCTTGTAAGATTTTTGGAGAATGTCCTTTGGACTGAAGTAACAAAATTAGGGCTTTTGTTAAGTCACATCAGCTCCATGTTTACAGACAGAAAAGAAATGAAGCTTTCAAAGATAAGAACACCATACTGACTATGAAATATGGGGAGGTGGGGGTGGGGTGGGCCCCAGTTATGTTCCTATTTTGCTGTGCCTGACATGGGGGGCCTTTGAAGTGCATAATGAAGTCTCAAGACTATTAAGGCATGCTGGAGCAAAATATGTTACCCAGTCCTTGGAAGCTTAGCCAGTGGCCCAATAAAAGCCACTGGCCCATTATAATCATTATTCATTATAATAATTTTAAGAAATTATTTTGACCTGGGTACAGATTTTTTGGAGAGGTACCTTTATTTATCAAGATGTACCTCTATGTCCTATGACAGAGTTTGGACTCTGAATGGTAGAGGTTTTTTTTGTTTGCTGAGAATAGAGTCAATAGTAAAATATTAATCGTCCAAACAATTTTCCAAATTGAAGTAACATTTTTAACATATTATGTGACCAAGAAAAGATTTTGTATTGGGAATCATATAAGCCTTGGTGTTACCTGCCATCAAATAACAAAAATATAGGTTTCATCCATCTTTAGAGACATATGTACCATTTTCTCCTGTTTCTATAACTATACTCATTCTAGCATCATGTATTTCAACAGTTGTCAGGAAGGACACATTTGTGCATTTTGATATCATTTAACCTCAGTAAAAGTCAGTTCATGTCAGGTGTAATGTAAGCTTCTCTGTCAAATACCCTTATAAATTGCCTTATAGTACAGTGTTACTCTTTACATAAACTTTCAAGAGAACCTTTTTTCCAAAGATGGCTCTATAAACAACCATCCACTGGAAGGGAAGCAACATTTTTTCTTTAGCATCACTTTAAACAGTAGTGTTCTGCAGAAACAATAATCCTTTGGCTTGCAAGATTAGAGACTAGCCAGTTTATATCAGTACCTACTCAGGCGATAACTCTTTCCCTGAGTGTTTTCAGGCCAGTAGCTTGACATCTCAAACAGCGGGGGTATGCTGATTGGGTTAGCGTTGGGATTGTGGAAATGTGGGTATAGTAGTTGAACTCCTGAACTGGCGAAGATTCAGAGATGCTGAGATTAAGTAAAATGACCTCTCTCTGCGGCGCCGTGGGGAGCAGGGCAGAAGATGGTGTCTGGATCAGCGCTGATGTTTGTCAGGATGAACATAACCAGCCTTTGTAAATGTGGATGAATGTAGCTTATTGTCCCTTTAAGAATTTCCATTCAGCCATTCAAGCCAGACAAGGCTAGACAGGCATTCAGAACAAGGAGGGAGAACATATCTTAATCAAAGACACTGGTGGATATGGAGGACACATATCCCAGTTGTTTGTATGCGCACATGTGTGTGTGTGTGTGTGTGTGTGTGTGTAGGCGAATCTTTAAATCTCTCAGTGATAAGTAAATCCTAGGAGAGGTTGGTAAATTTGGAAAACAATTTAACAGTCAGCATCACCCTCATCAGTGTCATGCTCATCAGCACCACCCCATATCTGTTGTTGATTTTGACAATCCACAAACTCATAATTTAAATCCCACTTAAAGCCCTAGCAACTTCAGTTCATTAGTGCTTTCAAGAGACGGACGAGCTTTCTGCTGGCTGATTGAACACAAATTTCCAACACATCCCTAAGAGGCTAGTCCCCATGGACAAACAGTTCTCAGCACTTGTCGTCATAGCAGATCAGCTTGAAATGTAGCTTTAAAGCAGATTTTTTTTTTACTTTAAAGTTGATTGTCTCTCTCTCTCTCTCTCTCTCTCTCTCTCTCTCTCTCTCTCTCTCTCTCTCTCTCACCCTGTACTAGAATGGGAAGAGCTTAAATCTATGGCACATGTGACAGTTGCAAATGAAATATACAATGTTGTGCAAAAGTTCTAGACACCCAAGAATAACTGATTCAATTGTTTTTGTTTTTTCCTGGGCAGTGATCATTCATTTTCTAAAAAAAACCTTAGTTAGTTAGTTAAGCTTGTAATAGAACGCACATGCTGCAGCTGAATGCCTTCCTAATGAGCTACATTGATGATTAGATTTAGTTGTTTTCTGTATTGTTCATGTATGACCAATTATAAGCTGTACAAATGGGCTTAATATGGCTAAGTTATTTATTTTGGTGATTACTGGCAAACACTGTGAGAATCCCAGATACAGTCTGGCCTTGACTTTCTTTTCCCATTCTGAGCTACCCCAGTCACTAAGCATGAACCTAAACATCCATCCATCCATCCATTATCTGCCGCTTGTCCCAAATGGGATCGCGGGGGAGTGCTGGTGTCCAACCCAGCGCACAGAGGGCGAGGACAGGGGACACACCCTGGACAGGTCGCCAGCCCATCGCAGGGAGGAGCGGGACGGGGACGGCACCTTGCTCAAGGGTACCTCAGGGCAACTCACTGGGAAGGGGTTCGAACCCCCGATCCTCCGAACAGGTGGCCGACGCCCTAACCACTAGGCCACCACTGCCTGAACCTAAACAATTGCTATTAAAATAAAACTGCAAACATTCCATTTTTTTTTTACATGGATGCTAAGGGGCAGCGGTGGCCTAGTGGTTAGGTCGTTAGTCGGAGGATCGGGGTTTCGAACCCCTTCCCAATAGGGTATACCCTGAGGTACCCTTGAGCAAGGTGCCATCCCCATCACTGCTCCCTGGGCAGCTTTCAATAGCTGCCCACTGCTGCATGGTGTTTGAGTGTGCATGGGTTAAATGCAGAGGTCCAATTTTGTTGTGGTCTGCTGTGCTGTGACCTCGCAATGACAAGGGTTATCACTTTCACATGTTTAACTTTTTGCTTTATTTGGATTTTGTGGCATAGATTTTCTTGCATTCACTGTGAAAAAAACAATGCTGTCTCTAAGTTAATGTTAGGAAACAGTTAACCTTATCCTCTGAGTTCAAAAGACATGGTGGCTGGAGAAAGCATGTGCTTGCGTTTTGTATGATGATGGGGAGACCTAGATAGCAGGTGGAATTTGAAATGACTAACAAAACACAATTGCTTTCCTATATAAAGGGAAACAGCAGCATGCTAAGTAACAATACTATGCCTGAAAGTGCATAGCTGTTACATCACAGTGACCATCATTTTTTATTCTTTTATGAAACTAATTATAATGTTTCTGCTATGTTATGACAAATACCTATTTTAACATTTTTGGAAGGTCATTTGTATATGCAATCCCATAATGTCTTCATGCAAGCCAGTAAGATCTGCCCCCTCTAGTACTAACCACTCACTGCTGGGAGGCAGATCTGGATCTGGCTCTGGGGCTCAACTGAATGACAAGGTAGTCTTTCACTACCTTTAATGTCACAATGCATTTGAGCCAGAACCACAGGTAAACCTACATCTTGGGATTAACCCTAGAGGTTAATCAGGCTTATCTTGCATGTTCTTATTTTGGGCTTGTTGTTGGTGCTGTTATCATAGGTACTCAAATAATCAACTTTTTGAAATTTCTTTTAAGAGAGACATGTCCATTAATTTATGGTTTGTGCTTGCTGGTTAGTGACTACTCCAGGACTGGAAGGTTGTGGGTTTGAATCCCGGACCAGGAGGTTTCCCTGAGGTACCGTTGAGCAAGGTACCATCCCATTCACTGCTCCCTGGAGACTAAAAATGTCTGCCCACTGCTGCATGGTGGGCAGACATTTTGTGATTGGTTAAATGCAGAGGATGAATTTTGTTGTGGTTCACTGTGTGCTGTGCAGTGTTCTAAATGACCAATTGTCACTTTCACTTCACTTTAGGCAGCGGTGGCCTAGAGGTTAGGGAGTTGGCCCTGCATCGGAAGATTGTGGGTTCGATTCCCTCAAAAAGTAGGTTGCCTTGAGGTACCCCTGAGCAAGGTACCGTCCCCGTCACTGCTCCCCGGGCGCTTTCAATAGCTGCCCACTGCTGCACGGTGTTTGTGTGCATGGGTTAAAAGCAGAGGTCTGGGGCAGCGGTGGCCTAGCGGTTAGGGCGTTAGCCGCATGATCGGGGTTCAAATCCCTTCCCAATAGGTTGCCCTGAGGTACCCTTGAGCAAGGTACTGTCCCCATCACTGCTCCCCGGGCGCTTTCAATAGCTGCCCACTGCTGCATGGGTTAAATGCAGAGGTCCAATTTCGTTGTGGTTCATGTGTGCTGTGCAATGACAAGGGTTGTCACTTTCACTTTTTTTTTTTTTTTCACTTTATTAATGACAAGTGGGAGCCAAAGACTAAATGTTGTTGTGATGCCTTTTTCTGAAAGAGAGGTAGGTTTTAGCCCCACTTGCCCTTTTAAGTCAACTAACACTGGATGAGAGGACATCCTTAATAACTAATACTCTACTAAGTAAAGCACTGAGGTCTCTATAAGTCTTTGCTATAATTTTGAATCTCCTTAATGGCTGTTATCTTATCTTAAAGTGGAAGTGACAAAGTGGAAATTTGTCATTGTGAACACACAGCACAATGCTTAGTGAACCATAACGAAATGCATTTAACCCATACACACCGTGCAGCCATGGGCAGCCTTATTGTGTCACAGCACAGCACACAGTGAACCTGAGGAGCAGTGCCTGAGTGCCTGAGGAGCAGTGCCTGAGTGTCTGAGGAGCAGGCCACAATCATCTGATCCAGGGCCTAGTCTCTGACCACCAGGCAGTGGTGGCCTAGTGGTTAGGGAGTTGGCCACAGGATTGGAAGATTGTGGGTTCAAACCCCTTACCAATAGGCTGCCCTGAGGTACCCTTGAGCAATGTACCATCCCTGTCACTGCTCCCTGGGCAATTTCTAAGCTGCCCTATGGTGTTTGAGTGCATGGGTTAAATGCAGAGGTCCAATTTTGTTGTGCTGTGCTGTGACCTTGCAATGACAAGAGTAGTCACTTCACTTTTTCACTTTCACCACTGCTCCATGTGTTCATTGAGATAGTGCTCGAATCAGAGGCCTTTAAAATGTTTAACCAAGAAGAAGATATTAGTGAAACATCACTGTACTACATCATCACTGTACTGCTTTCAGAAACAATATCTCATGACATAGTCAGCGAAGTGTGGCACCAAACATGGCCTTTACACATTGGTAATAAATAATAAATAGACCGGTTAGGACGTGGCTCATAAACATGTGGTTTGCGCTTGCTGAGTTGGCGCATTGTTTATTTTATGGCCAATAATTCTACTAAAGGACTAAAACCCACAATACTCGGTAGAAAAGAAAGATAAAATCTGCTGATCTCACTTTTCTCAAATTATCAGATGCTGGTGAAGCTTTGTGGAAAGTGGTCTGGAGCTCAGATGTTCACCCCCCAGCCTTTTTGTTTTGGCTGGCCGTCCCTGATCAAATATTTTCACTGGAGGCTGCAGCTGTCTGTCAAGAGAAACAGACACTGTTCCCCCTGAGGATGCAGAGGAAACATGAAACCTCATCTACAACACGTTTCCAGAAGATTTAATATCCATACGGAGGTCTTTGTGGATTAACATTGTAGGGTGAGAGAGGGCCATGTCCATTAAGCACCTTCTGAATCTAAAACTATTGTGGACTAACATAACAGTTATTGTTAGTAAAATGGACCACATATATGGTAACAGAACCTTACTGAAATGGTTTTCATGGTGAAAATTCATTTAATACTTTTTTTTCAATATGTTTACTTGATCACCCACATCCATTGAACCTAGTCAAGCTACTAACCACAGTCAAGGGTAGGTTTCTCAGACTTAGAGCAAACTTAGAGTAGAATAGAATAGAATAGAATAGAATAGAATAGAATAATCATTTATTATCCCACAAATGAGAAATTCGGGTGTTACAGGGTGTTAGTAATATTAACTTCACTTAACCTATTTATTAATAATAAACACATCTGCAATAAGTTTTCACGTGTTTAAGTGGACTTGTATAGTTTGTATAGTTTGCATAGTTTGTATAGCTTAAGTGGAAATGTAGTTTCCAAGACATAATAATAAATATGAAATAAATATCTTCAGCCTACAAGGTACAAAGTAGTATGTTTCTGCTTGTCCTTTTTCCCACCTCCTTTTAAAAAAAATTCTCTCCGTCACTCTTTTTCATCCCAAGCTATTTCCCAGAGCCCTGGCGTCCCAGCTCCCTTTCACACGGCTAAATCCAATCAGGAAAATCAACAGCTTTTCCAACGCGCCTCTTTAATGGGAAAACTGGGTGGATTTCCAAGGTGCCTGATGGTCTTGTTTTGGTAAGAAAGGAAGGGTTGTTCTGGAAGAAGAGCCTGCGGAGCGGGGGATTAACTCTGTTGAACCACAGGAAGGAAGAGAGAGGGCCGCTGACTGAGAAAGTCCGACAGTCGGAACAAATTTGGGCCAGAGCAAGGTGTGGAATATCAAAAGAGGTGCTAGGAGACCCGGGTGAAGGTTATTTCCTTCGGCTCCCACATACACTTTAGTGTGAATGCACACACGCATAACACGCACTCTCTCATTCCCTCTCACCCACACTTTAACACACTACCAACCACACACACTCCCATCCTTAGGCTGAATCTCACAGCCTGCATATGAAACATATTTCCACCTGTTTTGGTACCTGTGGAACATGGTATGGCTGTGTTTTTCTTTGAATATGAGAAAATGTCAAACTTTTTACAGATGGTATCCTTTGTTCTTAAGCACTCTGGTTTAATGATGGAAAATAAACCCATGCAGATCATCTTATGTATAGTTGTGAGCAAAAGTCTGTTGCTTTTCAAAGTGAGAATACATTTCTCTATTTCAGTATTCTAAATATAACTTAAGTTAAATATAGTTTCACTATAATTTAGTTTAGACTTTAGTAACTTTGTTTCCCTTTTAAAACGATTCATTCTTGCATACAAAATAATATAACTGGGGTGTGTATTTAGACATCCAAAAACAGTTCTGTATAGGGAAATCTTTCCCCGCTTCTTTAATTTGTGTAGTCAAGATGCTGTAATCTACGAAATGTAACACACCTAAATACTAGGGAATAAAAACTGAACTGTGACTGTGCCACACCTACTCATATGTAAGTTATATGGCAGTGCCATCCATACTTTAAGTGAGCCCCCCCCCCTCAACACAACAATAATCTATGTTAGATCAGAGATCTGTGTGTAAACACCAGTTACAAAAAGGAAGCATCAAATGCAAAGTGAGAGTGTAAGGAAGTGTTTTCGCTTGCAGAGCTTTCTGTTCTTTTCATGGTGTTAGACTTGAGCTGATGCAAGCTGCTAGTCATGTATTCATGTCTTATTATGAATTGATTCTAAATGGATTATAATGTTAGTCAGGTTTAAATTGCGGAGGCTGATGAACAGTTTTATTTAAAATGAAATTGTTTTAATGAAGTTAATAAAATAATGATAGCTCAGCATGTTTGCATAATTCTAATAGTTTGAAATGTTGAAGGGAAGCTTGCTAAATAAGTGTTTAAAGGCCCATTTCTAATGTTACATCGATATCTTAAAATCAACATAAAGTCTTCATAAGGTCATCAGGTGGAATGATCAGTGTGCCCTACCCATCCAAAGTTGAAATGAAACCTATGCCATTAGTTACTAATGTATGCAAAACCATCAGTTCATCATATGTTAAATCAGCCACAAGAGAGCAGGGATGCAAAAAGGCGAGCGAGGAAACACAAGAAAGTGCAAGAGTGTGTAAATGTCAGCTTTGAAGGAGGGTGGTGTGGGCAGGGTGTTACACTGGAGGATGGTTTCCCTGTGCTGCTCTATCATGCGCACAAACACACACAAACGCATTCTCTCACACACATTTCGCCACTCTGTTTGTGGCTACAACCACACACAGATGTCTCAGGCGGCTGTGACGCATGAAGCATCGCTTGCTGAGGTGTGACGATTCCACTCCCACACATGCACACACACACACACACACACAATGGGGTACCAGAAAAAAAGCTAAAATACACAAGATATATCAAGAAGAGACAAATAATCAAACTGTAGAAATTGTTATATATGATTACAGTAAGCAAACATGGCATTACTGTTACCTACTGTTTCTGTCACTTGGCAACCAGAAGTATTACATGGTGAACAAACTCTTAATTCTTAATCTTAAACAAATTTATCCCATCTTTTTCCACCCAGTATCTATTTTCCACATCTATACATACATAAGCTTCTTAGACTGAAATGAGGCCCATCTGGAACAGTCTTCTCCCTCAGCCTCAAGAGAAGTCAGCTCTGCTAGGTCGGCTAGGTCGCTTCATACTGTACTGCATTGCTAAATGCACTCTGCATTTCCCACAGTAGTAGTAAAAGCCTTACACCTTTTCGCCTCTTTTATGTTATTATTTATATCCTATGTGGTTCTGATGTCTTCCTGTTTTAAAACAATTGCACACTTTCACTGTTCAGACAGTCATCAATCGTTCCAGCTGTTCCCTTTACACATTTTCTCTGTTTCTGCATAATTCAGTTGGTAAGATGAAAACAATAGCACCTAAAAATTGAATGCAAAAACTATCGTTCTAGAGAAACCTACCAAAATAGGAGTTATTCACAGTGGAGGTGATAAGAGTCACACATCTGAAGAGTTTAAGGCCTCTAAAAAGCTGCCTCACAAATTATTTTTATATAAAACATTTTAGACATAGTTTTACATTAGGTAAGAGTTGTGGTATTGGTCAGATTTTTTTTAATGCATTCATTGTGTAGAGGTAGTATGTGCTATAATACCTCATGGAAAAGTGTGATTGACCACAAATTAATGATGATATACAGTACTGTGCAAAAGTTTTAGGCAGGTGTGGAAAAAATGGTGTAAACAAAGAATGCTTTCAGAAATATAAATAATGATTGTTTATTTTGATCAATTTACAAAATGCAAAGTGAGCAAACAGAAGAAAAATCTAAATCAAATCAATATTTGGTGTTACTACCTTTTGCCTTCAAACCAGCATCAGTTCTTCTGGCCCCCACAGAGCCCTGATCTCAACATCATCCAGTGTGCCTGGATTACATGAAGAGACAGAAGGATGTGAGGAAGCCTACATCCACAGAAGATCTGTGGTTAGTTCTCCAAGATGTTTGGAACGACCTACCAGCCGCGTTCCTTCAAAAACTGTGTGCAAGTGTACCTAGAAGAATTGATGCTGTTTTGAAGGCAAAGGGTGGTCACACTAAATATTGATTTGATTTAGATTTCTCTTTTGTTCATTCACTGCATTTTGTTGATTGATGAAAATAAATGATCAACACTTCTATTTCTGAAAGCATTCTTTGTTTACAGCATTTTTTCCACACCTGCCTAAAACTTTGGCGCAGTACTGTAAATATTTAAATATGAATGTGTATCTCTCTATTTACATCTAAGTAATTCACTTATGTAGAAATGTTTAACTGGTCCTCTTTATTTTAACTGTTCTTTGAAGGGTATGTGAGTGTGCGTATATGTGGGACTGCATGCAAGGCAGAAAATACAAGGCAAAATGGGGTTCTTCACACATCTGAATTCCCGTTGATCTTATCCAAAAGGTCATTTAAAAACCACCAGATAAAGTCCTCTACTGTTTCAAAGCTGTGTTTAAAGAAAAAAGTTCAAAAGAACCTGAAGACCACCTCTGTGAAGAAAAAGAAAGAAAGAATGAGAGCAAAGAAACGAGAACAATGATGTTGCTGCGTGTAGGCCGTTAAACCCACAAGAGAAGACCACCCGTCAACAGAAAAAGAGAGAGAGCCCCGAGAGGTGTGATCTGACTGGGAATCCTCAGAGACAAACGGGGCCTCCTACATGACAGCCACCTTAACCGCCAGAGTGGGACACACCACTGCAAACCCAATGCACCCATGTTTGGTGGGGGATTCAGATTCACATCGCTAAAGTTTAGGGGTCAAACCACTGAAAGATCACGCCGACCATGGTTTGGCGGCTGGGTTTTTCACATCGTTCTTGAAAGTTTTCATTAAAAAAACCTTTATACTCCGGCAGCAAATATGATGATGTAAAGATCTGTGTACTTAATCACTGCAAAAGAAAAAAAAAGTCCACTCAGCTGTAGACTTCTGGAAAGTGAAGAAACCTCCACTTCACTGAAATGATGGCTGCTGTTGCCTTTTCAGGGGTGAAGAACACATCATTGCTGATAAGCTTTGGGTTTGCCTCATACTTTTCTCTGTGAAGATTACTGTGGAAGGGAGAATTATTGATGACACATTTCAGATTTTTTGCTTGAAGGCAAAACCTGCAGTTTAACCTATAATGCATGGTTATATACACTTGTTTAAGCTTGGCTCTAGCAGCTTTGCTCATACAATTCATTTAACTATTTAATATTATTTGAAAAAAAACTCCTCGTTCCTCCTCCTCCTGCATTCTTTGAATGTTTATACACATTTTCATTTGGCCAATTTTCACAATCATGCAAGTATGTTTTAATGCTTCCCACTCTTGCTGCTTTGTCTGGCTAAATCAGTTCATTATGCATCCATTAAAGGCAAGTTTCTCTTTTAATCCTGTTGAAATGTTACATCTGAAATGATTCTAAAGTGCTACTGCAAGGACAGCATAGCACAGTAAAAAAAAAGAAAGCACATTTGAAAAAGGAATCTAAGGGTCTAAACCAGGGGTGTTGAACTCCAGTCCTGGACACCCCTGGTCTAAACTATGGGAGAGGATAGCAGAGTTACAGCACTTTTGCAAGGTGTCACTACAGAATTGAGTGGCAAGTGTAGTGGAGGGCACTTTTTCTCACACCTTTCGAGTTTCTTTGGAAACATTTCTCAGCCATGGTTCAGTCATTCTGAACACACACACACACACACACACACACACACACACACACAAACACACACACATGCTTTTTGTGGCTATTCACATGAAATTCTCAACAAACATTGGTATTAGCTCAAGAAAACCACAAATACACAGAATTAACAGCATTTAAGGTCATAAATGAAGGTATGAGAAATGACACAGAGAGTAAGTATTGAACACACTAATTTAATATCTAGTGGAAAAGCCTTTGTGCTTGTACACCCGCATACCTTACCTGTTTGTTTTGGATCATTGTCCTGTGGAAAGGTCCACCCCTGTCCTGGATGGCAGCAGATAAGGTTAGAAAATGATTGTTCCTTACATTCCTGCTCATTTACACAAAGTGTGCCAGTACCATGAAATGAGAAACAGCCCTGCACCATGATGCTTCAACATCCCTATTTGCTGTCAGTATAATTTTATTTTGGGTGATATACAGCACCATTTCCATTGTAGTTCATCCATCCATCCATTTTCTGCCGCTTGTCCCAAACGGGGTCGCGGGGGAGTGCTGGTGTCCAACCCAGCGCACACAGGGCGAGGACGGCGGACGCACTCTGGACAGGTCGCCAGCCCATCGCAGTTCCATTGTAGTTTGACAACTAAAAATATCTAACTTTGGTTTCATGTCACCAGACGAATGTTGTATAACAAACTTTAAACGTTAAATGTATGACAATTGTACCTGCGGCCTCCACGTGTTTTTAGAGCTATTTCTAAGTAGTCCTTGGCTCCTGGGCTTCTCTGATTATCCTTCTCAAACCCTGGTGAGAAATACTGTGAAGAGGTTGAAGGTAGAGTGATGCTCCTTTCACATTGGTGGACTAGTGGCCACTTCTGCCCCTAAAGGGGATTAATACACATTTCTGTTCAGAATTTCATATGATTATTTTAACTGGAAAATAAATATAATGAAAAAAAAGTTATTTCCCAAACTCTATTTATTTATTTATTTATTTATGGGGCAAAATATATTTTATATTCATTAAAATGAAACATTAAAATTGTGTTCTGTGTAAAAGTGACAAGCTAGTAAACACAAACCCTTCAGCTTTGTTAGGATGGAAGTGTTATGTTAGTACGTAGTGTAAAAGTAAAGTAAAAAATCACATCGCACACAAGCACGCACACACACACACACACACACACACACACACACACACACACACATACACACACACACACACACACACACACACAGACAGACAGACAGACTCTTGACCTGTATGAGTCAAATCAAGAGTTGAAGACTGAAAGGTCCCAGTGGAGCTCAGAGGTGCTTTCTTTACTGATCCTTACCAGAGCAACCAAGCCGAGCGAGAAGGAAAGTGATTCAAGCTGAGCCAGCAAACTCTCTCTCTCTTTCTCTCTCTCTCTCTCTCTCTCTCTCTCTCTCTCTCTCTCTCTCTGTCACACACAGTCATGGTTTAAGTGTAATTCCAATGAATGGCTTCCACCCAGTGGGAATGCACAGAAATCTTCCCATCCTGATGAAAGTTCTCCAGACATCTGGAGTCGCTTATAAACAGTCAGGTGAAAGTGTGTACAGAGAGACAGAAGGTCTTCAGGAGAAAGAAAGTCCTTTTCCATCTTAGTCGTCTGTTTTGCCAATAATGCAGTGACACTTTCTGTGCATATAAAGCCCAATAAAAACCTCTGAGATGGAAAGGACTAACCACCACTCAGTAGCGCTGATTTTCAGGCCATAATGGGTGTGGAACCAATTGATTTCCACTCCGGTCCAATTTACAGTGAACCATCATCAGATCCAGACATCTCTGTGCAACTGAAGCCGACTGGAATCCATACTGGTCAAGCGGTGACCCACATCTGCAGAAAGTATTTAAGACTTTTAAGATTTTAACCTGTGAGTGTTACCTGAAGGTCAGTGGAAGAAAGGAGACTGAATGTAGGTGTGTATCTGAGTGTGTGTGTGTTTGTGTAAGTGTGTGTTATACTAATCTTGGAGGTCAGGTCCACATTGCTAATTTCCATGAAATGTACACAAGAGAGACGTTCCCTGGACCACACACACTGACACAAACACACACACACACACACACACACACACACACACACCTTTGAGTCAGCTAAGATCACAACCCTTAAATAGAAAACAGCATCTTGGTCTCACATATCACGACGAGATGTCAAACACAATACACACACAACACACACACACACACACACACACACACACACACACACACACACACACACACACACACATATACACAAATAACACACATTATTTTTGGAAGCTGTCACAAAAAAACATACACTCAACCTGAAATTTGGGCTATATGAGATGAACCCAAGCCTTTAGAATGTCTTTAAAAAGAAATACTTTTGTGAGAAACCAGTCTTCCGTATGTGTGTGTGTGTGTGTCTGTGTGTCTGTGTGTGTGTGTGTGTGTGTGTATTTAAATATTTCTTTCTTTCTTTCTTTGTTTCTCTCTTCCTTTCTTTCTTCTGTGTGTGTGTGTGTGTGTGTGTGTACAGTATTTCATGTAAACTCTTAACTAACATTCTTACTCTCCTAAGAATCTGAAGACTGATGAAAAACAATGTTAACCCACCCACACATACACATACTGGAATACCCCTGTGATATTCCCCTTGAGACTCCCAGTGCCATCTTTGCACAGAAGGCTTTTACAGCAGTTTTAATTAAGCACTACTGCAGAGATTAGCTCTAATGGCCTGAAGCATGACGTCATGCTTCCCTCTCAAACTCGGATATGCTGGCACTTTGCCAGCTGCTTACATCTGCATGAATCCCAGCTACTATACATACATACTGACACACATGCATGAGCCAATCGGTATCTGGCTCTATTCTAAAAGCCCCCGTTAAGTACTCAGTTAGATTTCTTAATTACACCCCCCTATTAGTATATGAACGCAAAAACTCCACAAACACAAAGATGCCTAAAGAAATCCATATCAGGTGAAAAAAATGACCTTAACAATCTAATGCTTGAACAAAGGCACATCCAATATGGTCCATCTCTGGAAAGCACAGTAACCTGACCCCTGTCTGACCATGACCCCATCCTTGGTGTGATCAATGAGGGGTCATAAATCTCCCTCACTGCTGATTGAATTAATGACTTAGGCTGCTCTGTATCCTCTTTATTCACTTCAGTGCCTTACCTTTGACCCTTTTGCCTGCAGCAACGTTACACACAAAAAAATGCTCTGAAGTGAAATGCTCTATGAACTGAAGTGGCTTGAGCTGACCTCATCTGACCCAGAACAAAGTGAAAGATTTCAAATAAAAATAAAACTAATTCACATTTGTTGTCTTCTTCCTATATAATGTCTCTGACTTAGGGAATCATGTCGCATATGTACTCTACATGGCCAAAAGTATGCGGACCCCGACCAACTACAGCTGTGGCCAAAAATTTTGAGAAGAAAGTATTGGTTTTCCCTAAGTCTGAAGTTTCAGATGTTTTAATGGTACACTGTGCACATTTATAAGTGAGCAGTGAGGATTAATTTGAATCTGGAACACCTGCAGTGCTATTAGTCAACCCAAAATGTTAATAACTCTGCAACCTGAATGTTTTACAAAGGAAATGTGAGTGTGAACTTTCTCAGGGGATACGTACAGTACTGTGCAAAAGTTTTAGGCAGGTGTGAAAAAATGCTGTAAACAAAGAATGCTTTCAGAAATGGAAGTGTTAATCATTTATTTTCATCAGTCAACAAAATATTTGGTGTTACGACCCTTTGCCTTCAAAACAGCATCAATTCTTCTAGGTACACTTGCACACAGTTTTTGAAGGAGCTCGGCTGGTAGGTTGTTCCAAACATGACTGTGTTTCAACCTCCATGTGACACTGATGATCATCAGCACCTCAAAAGTATTCTTTGTTTACAGCATTTTTTCCCACCTGCCTAAAACTTTTGCACAGTACTGCATATGTGCAACTATTAGTTACTAAATCAAAAGATTTTCTTATCTCACTTGTTTTTTTCCCCATCTGTTAAAGTGAGAATAATAAATAAATAACTCAACATTTACAAATAAACATTTCTGACATTTCAAAAAAAAAGAAAAAAAGCCACTCTTCCAATAAAGCCACTCTTCTTTTCATTCTTTTCAATAACAGTCATAATCCTTCCACTCATGGAGTCTGTCAGTATCTTGATCTGCAGATCATCAACTTTTTGTGCTGCTGCACCCACAGCCTCCCAGACACTGTTCAGGGAGATGAACTGTTTTCCTTCCACGTAAATCTCCCGTTTAAGAAGAGCCCATAAGTTCTCAATAGGGATTAGTTCAGGTGAGGAGGGGGGCCATTTCATGATCCTTTCATCTTTAAGGCCTTTACTGGTGATTTCCATGCATGTGATGGAGCATCATCCTGAATTAAAATCAAGGTCTTCTTGAAAGATGCTGACTTTTTCCTGAATCACTGCTAAATTGGCAGTAGGTTTGGGAGTTGATTTTGAATCCATCGACACCAGAAAAGATCCATCTAGCTAATTTTTAATAGTACCTACCCAAGAGGGCTGCATCCTTCTGACCTTTTTTTTTTTACTTTAAAAAGTCAAAATACTTACTTGCCTAATAATTGTGCACACAGTGTATAGTGTAAAAAGGAAGCACATAGCGTGTAAACATCACCTGTCTTCTCTTGCATCACTCACTCACTCTAAAATTAGCACAGCAACTGTACATCAGGAGCTTCATAAAATGGGTTCCACAGCTCTTCAGCAGCCACATGTGTTTAAGAAGTCTGTTCAATTTCAAAAATTGGCTACAATAGTGTAAAGCATGTTGAAACTGGATCCTGGAGCTTTGGAAATATGATCTAGGGAGTGATGACTAATACTTCTCTATCTGACAGTCTGGTGGATGAATCTGGGATTGGTGTATTACAGGAAAGCATCCCCCTGTAATACATGGGCCAAAAGAAAAGTTTGGTGAAGGAGGGTTAATGGTTTATGGCTATTTACAGGGTTTGGGCTAGGTCAGATGAGATGACGAGGTGAAGATTGTTGTTAATGCTACTTTTTAAACAATTATATACTTCTAACTTTGTGTACATTTTTTTTCCTTTCTTGTTCCTGCATGACTTTACATCTGGGCAGTAAGCCAGAGCTATAAAGACATGATTGTTTGTTGGGGAGGAACTCAGGTGACCTGTGCAGAGCCCTGACCTAAACCTAACTGAACACCTTTGGGATGAATCTGGAATGTCAAATATGAGTTGCTCATTCACTTCCTACCACCCGACATCACAAATTTTCTTTTGAATTAATGGCCAGAGACTCCCACAGACATACATGAAGGAGGGGCAACTCTATGTTCATGCCCATGGTGTTGGAATGGGGTGTCCCATTGGGATGTCGCAAAGGTTTTGAGAATGACACAAATATTCATTTTTCTTGCCTCAGTTTTTAAGCATAAACGCATAAAATGGATATTTATTTTTGTTTGCAATTTGCATAAACTCCAGAATGCCACGAAGATGATCAGATGAATTGCAATTTTTCGCAAAGTCCCTGTTTGCCATGGAAATGAACTTAATCCCAAAAAAACGTTTCCACTCCATTTTAACCTCAAAAGTATCTGCTGACATTATTTCAGTGATCCTCTTGTTAACACAGGTGAGAGTGTTGATGAGGACATGGCTGGTGATCGCTTTGTCATGCTGACTGAGTTAGAATGGGAGACTGGATGGTTTAAAAGGAAGGTGGTGCTTGAAATCATTGTTCTTCCTCTGTTAACCATGGTTACCTGCAAAGACACATGTCATCATTGTTTTGCGAAAAAGGGTTTTACAGGGTTTTATTGCAACTCATAAGATTTCCCCAAAATCAACCATTTATCGTATCATCAGAAACATCAATTGAGGTTCAATTGTTGTGAAGAAGGTTTCCTAGTGCTGAAGTCCAGCAAAAGGCAGGACCATCTTCTAATGTTGATTCAGCTGCGGTATCAGGGCATCACCAGTGCAGAGCTTGCTCAGGCAGGTGTGAGTGCATCTGCTTGCAATTTGAGGGGAATACTTTTGGAGGATGACCTGGTGTCAAGAAATGCAGCGAAGAAGCCACTTTGCTTCAAGAAAAATAGCAAGGACAGGTTGAAATGTTGCAATAGGTTCAGGGATTGGGCTGCTGAGGACTGGGGTAAAGTCCTTTTCTCTGATGAATTCACTTTACGATAGTTTGGGTCATTGGGAAAAAAGTCAAGTCAAGTCAAGTCAAGTAAGTCAAAGACTGTCCAGAGGAAATTGGTGAGCGCTACCAATCACTCCTGACTGTTCAGTCCTCAAGAGACATGTTGGACAAACAAAAGCCCACAAATTCTGAAAACTCCAAGCAATGATTTTACGTCAGTCAGGATTTGACCCCGAAGTTGAATGCCAGCATGCCAGGGCGAATTGCAGAGGTCTTCAAAAAGAGGCGCCAACAAGCAAGCAAATATTGACTCTTTGCATAAACGTAATGTAATTGTCAATAAAAGCTTTATTGAGCTTGTATGTTTTGGATCATGAGCTTATCATTTTTTTCTTATCCTTACTTGCTGGATTTCCCATCACTTTGGTAAGGATAAATATTTGTCTCAGAAATCCATAAAACATTTTTTTTTGGTTTTCCCATTTCTACACATATATTTCTGCTCTTGTGATCTTCTTGTGATGCCACCACCCTTGCTCTGTAAAGGTGGTTCATAATGTCATCTTCTAATGTTTTGAGGTTTTACTGCTTTCACAATTTGTCTGTCATTAGCTGTTGTTGTTTCACTTAATGGACCAGTTTAATGTCTGTAGCTCAGTGCACAATGGTTTCAGTGCAGTCCAAATATTTGGACTGGCTGTGGCCAATGGTTGTAAAATGCTTCTATTGAATTTACCTGCTTTTCTCCCATCAACAGCTCTCATTCTAACTGGACATACAGCATCTCACAAAAATTATTACACCCCTCACATTTTTAAATATTTTATTATATCTTTTCATGGGACAACAATGAAGATATGACACTTTGATACAATGTAAAGTCGTCAGTGTACAGCTTGCATAGTGTAAATTTGCTGTCCCCTCAAAATAACTCAACACACAGCCATTAATGTCTAAGCCACTGGCAGCTAAAGTGAGTACACCCCTAAGTGAAAAATGCCCACATTGTGCCAAATTAGCCATTTTTCCTCCCCGATGTCATGTGACTCGTTAGTGTTACAAGGTCTCAGGTGTGAATGGGGAGCAGGTGTGTTAAATTTGGTGTTATCGGTCTCACACTCTCTCATACTGGTCACTGGAAGTTCAACATGTCAAACTCATCGCAAAGAACTCGCTGAGGATCTGATAAAAAGATTTGTTGCTGTACATAAAGATGGCGTTGGCTGTAAGAAGATTGTCAACACCCTGAAACTGAGCTGCAGCATGGTGGCCAAGACCATGCAGTGGTTTAACAGCTCAGAACAGACCTCGCCATGGTTGACCAAAGAAGTTGAGTGCACGTGCTCAGCATCATATCTAGAGGTTGTCTTTTGAAAATAGATGTATGAGTGCTGCCAGCATTGCTGCAGAGGTTGAAGGGGTGGGGGGTCATCCTGTCAGTGCTCAGACCATACGCCTCACACTGCATCAAATTGGTCTGCATGACTGTTGTCCCAGAAGGAAGCCTTTTCTAAAAATGATGCACAAGAAAGCCCGCAAACAGTTTGCTGAAGATGAGCAGACTAAGGACATGGATTACTGGAACCATGTGCTGTGATCTGATGAGACCAAGATGAACTTATTTGGTTCAGATGTTGCCAAGTGTGTGTGGCGGCTACCAGGTCAGGAGTACAAAGACAAGTGTGTCTTGCCTACAGTCAAGCATGGTGGTGGGAGTGTCATGGTTTGGGGCTGCATAAGTGCTGCCGGCACTGGGGAGCTACGGTTCATTGAGGGAAGCATGAATGCCAACATGTACTGTGACACTGAAACAGAGCATAATCCCCTCCCTTTGGAAACTGGGCTGCAGGGCAGCATTCCAACATGATAACAACCCCAAACACACCTCCAAAATGACCACTTCCTGGCTAAAGAAACTGAGGGTAAAGGTGCTGGACTGGCCAAGCATGTGTGTGTGTGTGTGTGTGTGTGTGTGTGTGTGCGTGTGCGCATTTGCCGTTCTACCAGAATTTTCCTTTGGAGTCGTGACTGTGGACTTAAGTGGAAAACATGCTCTTGAAAACACTCCCTAGACTTCCAGTTGCCAATAAGAATTTTAAAAAAGGGACAGTTTTGGCATGAAAGCACTTCCATATCTGGAAAACCACAAGTAATATCAAAAAGAAAGAAAAAAGCTAGATGAAAAACACAGAACAGGCTGCTTCCTTTGATAACAGGCCTGAGTGGGACATTACCCTTTTGGGTGATTATCTGTGCTATGGCGTCAGTATCACAGGGGTGTTGATGATGGCCACTTTTACAGAGGGCAAATGCCATGTCAGCATTCTGACCGCTTCAAAGATAGTAGACATATTTTTCATATTGCAGTGAAATATTTGTTTAAAAAATGTTTTTGTTCATTGGCCTTTTTTAGTAAGTGTTTTTCTGCATGTCTCACTTCCAAAATGTCTCTTCGTTTAGAAGTGATTTACTTTTAAGTAGAATCCCATTTAAAGTGAGTACTACTTTGGGATTATTACTTATTGGACGTCTTCTTTTTTTACACAGATATACAGATATACTGCATAAATTGTATTTTATATCTCTGAACATAATTCAGATCTGTTATACAATTTTGATTTTTTATAAATGTATCATCCAGCTATTCTGTTGCATTAAAATAATGGCAACTCCAGCACTTTTTCAGACTTATCTCCTAATCTGACTTCAGAGGTAGCATACAGTTGATTATCAGTCATTTTTGAAGGGTTTCCCTGCTTTATACAGTAAAGTAAATTTGTCATAAATTCTGCTTCTAAACTTCTGAAATTCTGGGCTAAACTACATCAGTGCACTTTTTTCAAGAACTGCAATAATATAATAGAATTGTTGGAGCAGATTAAATACACTGTTATCTTGATAGCTATAGCTACAATTGTTGATGGTCATATACTGACAGAATGAAGCACTGCAACAGCCTCATCTATTACTGTAAATAGGCAGCATGGTGTGATGGTGGGGATGTGTGAGTAAAGTTTGTGCTGGTCCCACCAAATGAAATTATGTTCCACAGTCCATGACTTTGTGCATTGTTATATAAAAATACAGGCCCTGATCCATCATCAATGTACCATAAACCACAGTTACAGTGTTAGCATGGCCTAGGACAAAGAGCTTCACCTCCACCGTTTTCACACAGAACAGAGCAGAGCTGGAAGTCCATCAGACAGCAGAAGGCTGCAGGCACACCATTGCCATACCAAGGAACCGATGTGCAGACATAACAAGTGGCCATGTTTGTTTTTCTCTGTGATGGCTGGCCTACTTTTCCTGCTCCATCAATTGTTCCTCAGTTCCAGATGAAAGGAAGTCAGACAGGCTAGATGCAGGAAAGAGGAGGTGAGATGAAAAATGTGGGAAAAGGATGGAGATATTCACAACAAAGAAAAGGAGTGTGGCCAAAACAAGTCCAAGCAAAGTACATGTCCAACTTGAGGCCACCCAAAAAATAAAGCCCTCTTTAAGACTAAGCCCTTAAGGGCAGCGGTGGACTAATGGTTATTCAACAGGTCACAGGTTGTGGGTTCAAATCCCAGACCAGTAGGTTGCCCTGAGGTACCCTTGAGCAAGATACCATCCCCTTCACTGTCTCACTGTTTGGGTGTTAGTAGGTGGTTACCATGGTACATTAAGGGGTCGCTAGATGGATATTTAAGGTGGTTGCTTGTATGCTGCCAAGCAGCTGATGTGGTTTTCTAGGTGGTAGCTTGTGCGGTAATGTTGTTCTTGATTTGACGTATATACAGTACTGTGCAAAGGTTTTAGGCAGCTGTGAAAAAATGCTGTAAACAAAGAATGCTTTAAGAATTATAAATAATGATTGTTTATTTTAATCAATTTACAAAATGCAACGTGAGCAAACAAAAGAAAAAACCTAAATCAATTCAATATTTGGTGTTACTACCTTTTGCCTTCAAACCAGCATCAGTTCTTCTAGGTACACTTGCACAAAGTCAGGGATTCTGTAGGATTATAGTCGGTGTATGATCAACCAATTTTACCAAACAGGTGCTGATGATCATCAATGTCACATGGAGGTTGAAACATAGTCATGTTTGGAACAACCTACCAGCCGAGATCCTTCAAGAACTACATGCTAGTGTACCTAGAAGAATTGATGCTGTTTTGAAGGCGAAGGGTGGTCACACCAAATATTGATCTGATTTAGATTTCTCTTTTGTTCATTCACTGCATTTTGTTGATTGATGAAAATAAATAATTAACACTTCCACTTCTGAAAGCATTCTTTGTTCACAGCATTTTTTTTACACCTGCCTAAATCTTTTGCACAGTGCTGTATTTGTTGTAACTTTGGATATTTAGTTTTTAAGAAATCGCATATTTAGAAACTATAAACTGCTCTTTGTTAATAATAGAATGGCTAAGGCTTACCATCTGACACTAGTCTATTGCAATTGGGCCAAATAACAAAACAGACTTATTTTTCTAACATTTATGTAACCACAACATCATAATTAAATTTCATTTAAATTAAATTTCTGTTTCCCAAGAGATGCTATGCTATTCATAGCAAAATTGGTTGCTAAAGAATAATACAGAATACGGAATGTTCTGAAACCAGATTACACATCTAGACTAATGTTACCCTTTCCTTTAAAAAAGCAAACAAAAGCAGACTCTCAAAATTAAAGAGAGTATGATTATTATTTCCAGCTTAAACTGCAGAGGTTGTGTTTTCTGATATTTAAATTGTTGTTTGGTCATCATGAAAGATACAATCTGCTTGTGAGTCAGCACGCACTGAACCCTTCTCTAAAGTTGCGAAAGTTTGGCTGGCTATAGCACAAAAGATGCAGAAGCAAGAATTTGCAGAATAATAACACAAAAACAAAGAACAGTAGGTAGCTTAACTACATAGTTAAACAATAACTGACATTAATTAGCATCAAAAGCGATGAGCATTACTAACTTTTTTCCATTTACTTCAGTCTGAAATCCATTAAACAACAGCAGCTGAGTTTTTTTTATGTTAAGTACCTTCTCTGAATAAATCCAATCAATGACAAGTGATTAAATCAAATACAAACAAATATGATTTGGTTTTCATTTCTGCTAATATGAATGGGTGGTAATTGAAGGCACATTTTTGAGGCTTTGTAAAGCCTTTCTGAGCTTCCAGGAGGAAGGTTTATCTGGAATCAAGACCAGAAACACTGGAGCCTAAAAAGCATGATGCTTCAAACTGACTTGGTTCAACCATATAAAAATGTCCAAAGCAATGAGATGCATTTAATCTTTTGCAATTTACCTTTTTTTGCAATATTTGTGACTTTTATTTTAAACACAATGGAATGATGTATGTGTTTAATGCATCACAGTTTTCGGTGTAGACTCAACCTCCACTATTTGGCAGTAAAATGAATGGCTCAGCCCTGAGAGAGCTATGTGTGATAAACACTGGTGACAGGTTAGATGGGTAGCCCCGGATTTCTCAGACACACACACACATACATAAACACTTACACCCTGTCAGGATCCCACATGTGTTATTGCTGCATTCCACAATCAGTTAAGCACAATCAGCTCTACTAACCTCTAAGTTTACCTTTAACCTGACCTCAATGTTTTCCCAGTGGAGCGCCCCCTCTGGCATCACAGCAGAACCCTATACCCCACACAAATACTGCACTCTCACACACACACACAAACGCACGCACTCACGCACGCACACACACACACACGCACACACACACACACGCACATACATACACACATGCACACACACGCACACACACACACATACACATACACGGCTGCATCTGAAGGGGTAGTAAGGTTCAGCTGTCCAAGGCTGACAGAGTAAAATGCACATATGTAGCTCTTGACCTCTGACTCCAGACTCTAGACTTCTTGGTGTGTGTGTGCGACTGTGTGTGTGTGTGTGTGTGTGTGTATTTGTGTGTGTGTGTGTGTTTTTGTGTGTGTGTGTGTGCGTGTGTGTGTGTGTGTGTGTGTGTGTGTGTGTGTGTGTGTGTGTGTGTGTGTGTGTGTGAGAAAAAAGGGGTATTCACCACACACATTTGTCTTCCAAAGTTTCCATCTAACCTTCAAATCCCAAGAGGAAACAGTGGGAAAATGGTAGCATGTGAATAAGAGAAGGTGAGAGGATTGTGTGTGTGTGTGTGTGTGTGTGTGTGTGTGTGTTACTCTTAGAGCCCTCAGACATATGATCCAGCTCTTATGCCTAATTAGCAGCTGACAAATTCATTACTGTCTCCAGATGAAAAACATATTTTTACACTTTTACACTTCACCTAAGCAATGCCAGTGAGAACGGGATTTTTTTCCATCAAGCCTCGCTTTCTAACAAAACTGTAGCGTCAAACATAAATGCCAAGATGCCACAGAGCTTGTCCTTCTGGAGCACTGGAGCTTACAACTAAAACAGTGCACTATGTGCTCAGGCAGTGACTCAGATACTTAGATTTAGCCCAGTTCTGTACAACTCTTGAACTGGGGGGACACACTCTGCTCTCGGCAAACACAGTCAATGGTCACCAATAGTGATGGCAAAAACACACAAGTTGCTGTCAGAATACAATTTTAAATGCCTGTTTTTGCAAAAAAAAATGTCTTATGTTATTTTTTCTTTCCTTTTTATGTTATTTACTGTGTCAGAAATTAATTACTGAATTTACATCTTTTGGAAATACAATGTTTGTTTTGACAGTGATAGCATATATGATAATTATTTACTATTACTACTAAGCATCAGCATATTATTATAGCTATAACAATTTTACAACAGAAGAACAAAAGAGCTTTTTATTTAGTTGCTTATATGTCCAGGACCTGCCAGCAGCCCAGTCTTCCAATTCACACTCTTATGACTTAAGCATAACTCCAGTTAAAACTGAAATGAGCCATAAAAAGTGAAATCAGCCATAAATATATAGTGGACATAAAAAAGGCCTGCATGCAGTGTGCTTTGCTCTTATTCTTCTGGGTGGGTTTAATAACAGCATGCGCTGACTTAAAGGCAATTCCTCGGCCCATTTGCACAAATCCAGGCAGAGTTAATCTGAGTCAAAGCTGGGTGTGATAAAATACAGACCTCTCTCCTTTCTCTTTTCAGCATAAGCACACTGTTCAATATTTCACTCCACAAGTGTTATCAGAGCTGTGCCGGAATATGCATAAGACATGCACAGTTCTTTTTATTTTCTTGGAAAGGGGCAGATAAATGTATCAGACACTTCTAATGGGTGATTTTTGGCCACTTTGATTAAATATATTTTTAATAACATGCCTAAGTAACTTAGTTATGAATCTTTGAGTTAAAAAAGTAGTCACTTACTGTATACCCCGCTAAATCTGGCTAAAAATGACTGCATTTGATATTTGGTTTGGATTTGACTGCTAGGCGCTAAGAAATTTGTCCAATCCCTAGAGTAACCAGTGTGCACATTAACACATTGCATTATTAAATAATTTTTTTACATTCTACCAAGCTTGGATTGTAAGCAACTTTTTATCATAAAATATTATTATTAATTATACATAATCTTGCTTTCTTAAATTAAATGACAGCTCATTTTCAATTACATTTAGTTATGTATTAGTGTGAAAATACCTGAAAATATCTAAACATCTGGCACACAACACTATCCACAATAAAATAACAATAAAAACAAAAAATTATTACTTCTGATGGAATATCCTTTATCTGTCACAGTCACTCACAGGGCTACCCACTGCTGTGTGTATAAATGAAAGCAACCCAGGACTGCAATTTCAGATTCTGAACAAAAAGCTGAAACTTACAAAACCTTTAATCATAACTGTCAATAAATTAATAATCGGTAACTGCCCTGCAGCTCGGTCAGTGATTAAAATCAATAATGAATCTTAGCAACAATGGATGCAAAATAAAATGTGAACCTTGAAATAATGAGATATAGTCATATAATCAATCTGGGCTGCCCAAATTTTGACCCATGGGGGAAAGTTATTCCACTACTTTGCATATCATTATAGTATATAGATTTTATATTTATTATTTTTTAAAAATACTGGTAAAAATGGGATGATAATGTAATGTTGTAAAATAAATTTTACATTCTACATTTAAAACCTACAAACATTCTTAACTTTAGACTGCGGTCATCCAAAACTAAAGGTTTGAGAAACTTTGTAGAAAATCCATCCCACATATTATGCATAATGTATACTAGTTACCCTATCATATTCCTGGCTCTATGTTTATATGAGTCTGAGTATGTGTGGACATGTCTATATGAGGTTAGTCTGTAAACCCAACAGTGGCGCTATATAAGGCAAGGGACAAGTAGTGTGCCCATTGCACCAATGGTGCCATCTCACAGTCTATTAACAAGCACACACATGCATGCACGCATGCACGCACACACACACACACACACACACACACACACACACACACACACACACACACACACACACATGCAAAATACACATAAAGTGTGCTTGCACTCAGCTGAGAGTAAACAGAAGTCTGGTACTAGAGGAGATAGAGGGATAGAGGAAGATGCATGTTACACTTAGGGTTGAGGGATCAGATTTATTGGTTTGTTTAATGCGCAGGCTAGGTTGGGCAAGGATCTAAAAACAAATCCATTCACTGCATTAGCCTCAAGCTGATGTGGCTATTCTGATAAATATGATGACTTTGAATCTGAAAGTGCATTATGTTTCTCTCTATTCATGTCTATGTTTGCTCCAATTCTTAAAACAGTCATCCAAACCCCTAACGATTGTGGTAGATGCAGGGTCTGGATGGCTCTGGGGAATTCAACCAAACTGTTGCTTGCTCAAACTGCTTGTCTTATGAATGTGCCTTGGCCAGGAGGCAACGGTCTTAATGCGAGATGGATGAATCCAATAGAAACAGTTTAGAGAGCTGGAAGCCTGATCTGAGGGCCCTGTTGGAGCCGCTGGAACAGCATGCTCTCGACTAAAATCAGCATTTAAACAGGGGCATTAGCATTACTAAGTAAGGACACTGTGGCCTTCTCCATTTAATGTGCTTATACAACTGAGAATTATGGTGATTGCACTTCTAATTTGGGCCTGTCTTGTGCAGTAATGTGTACAATGTGGAAATTTATGTCTTTCCATTTTTAGCATGCTCATAATTGCTCTTTTCTCTAATGTGTTTCAGGTAACACTGACTTATCACTCACCACAGAACTGGGCACATATAAATTCTTCTTTGAAGAAGTGTTACAGTTTAGGGGACTGATGCTAGAAATGTTGTTTTTGCTTAATGATGAGTATAAAAGTAAAATAAGGGCCAATGCTGATTAGCAAATGAGGAATAAATTAAGAGGTAATACTGAATGGAACCGAATGGAAGAGATGTTTCTTGCTCCTGATATCTGTCTTTCTCTCTCTTTCACACACAATGAGAGTTATCATAAATTGTATGCTGGATAAACACAACCATTATATGAAACTATTAAAAGACCACTCTGCTTTAACACACTCCATTTCATGTTACAAATTGCAATGTTGGCCACTTGGCATCAGACTTATACAGTCATCATCTAAAGGGACCTATTATACTTCTTGCCCTTTGATTAATTTGATACAAAGGTTTTTTTTACATGAACAATGTTTCTATTTTGCATGTGACACTTCAGTGACAGCTAAGCCTATACCCTTAAGCTTTGTGACACTATAGGCTGCCCTAGATCTGCTCTACCTGTACTGGGTCACTGACCACCTTCTGACCAACCCCTCCCCCCAGTGTTTGAAACAGGATTTTCACAAGGCTTTCTGTTGGTAGACGGAGTAATTCCAACTTTGTGTGGGACAACAGGACAGGAGGTTACACAGCGTAAAAAGTTTGCGGAAATAATAATGTATTATACAGATTGTCAGAAAAACAAAACAACAAAACATTATGTTTGTTTACTGCATGTGGGGAGAGGCAATTTATCATAAATAAATCTGAAAAAAATTGCATAGAACTCTTGCTGTTCAGTTAACTTTAAAGAAGTGAAACAAAATGAAAGATCATTCAAACATACCTCATAGATGAATTAACTCAGAGGGGAAATCTATAAAAGGGGGAAACCCCTTTTCAGTTCTCTTTTTTTTTTATGCAAAGCACTCACTCACTCACTCATGTTTAGTAAGCTAAAGACCCTTCACAAGAGAGTGTTGCTAAAACACAGGGCAGAGTTTACAGGTTAGTTTTTTTTCCCATCATACCAAATAATGCATATTGTGTTTTCCATCATACCAAATAATGCATATTGTAAAATGCATATTTATAAAAGTGGTTTTCTCCTCCTTTATATAATATAAACGCTTTTTCACATCCTTCAAATGTTTTTATTTTAAGTAACATATGGTTCCTTAAAAACTTTTCGCTTCTTTTCTTTTCAGAGTGTATTCATGAGCGTGTTGATTTGCATTAGTGACACTTGTCTCTCGCTCGCTTTTATCATCTTCAGCTTTCCTTTCTGCCTGTCTGTCACTTTCAGTTCTCTCTTTTGCTTTCTGTTGTGTCTTTCTTTCAGAGGATTTCCCTCAGTTTCATCAGATGTTTACACAATGAGTATCATAGACATTAATCAGTAAGCCCACACTCCATCAGCCAGGTCTTACCAAAGTCAACGGTTCAGTGAACAGGCACTTAGCACACCAAGTGTTCCTAGCATTGAGAACTTTTGTTTAGCTCCACACCTTACTTGGGCTACCAGTCACTCTTGCATGACCAGGTTCTAGTTACACATCATGTTATTTTTGTTGTACAGGAAAAAAACTGCTTCACTGTCCAGATGAATGCATTTTTGATAAGTAGAATACATCGGTTAAATCGAATGTGCTAAATGCTAAAAATGATAAAGCTCATCCTTAATGATGGGGCAGTGTTTGAAGACTAAGCCCCATGATCAGAAGGTTCTGGAGTTTTGGAGCATTAGTCTACCCTGAGGTACCCCTGAGCAAGGTATCACCCCAAACACTGCTCCCCAAACATAGCCATTGCAGGCTACTCCTGGTGTGTGTGTTCAGTACTGACTTGGATGCAGTTACATGCAGAGGACAAATTCACTGCTCAATATTCAGTGTGTGTGTGCCAACAAAAGGCATTTCATGATAGACACATGCATTACACTAAACAAAATCCTGTAACCACAAATGAACCACATATTATGGTGCAAAGATAAGCGAAAGACAGTAGATGTGGATTATCTTTAAACACTTTTTACTGTTTGCCACTAAGCTTAGGAAGGATTTTTCTCAGGAAGTGAACCAGCACAGCATGGCAAAAAGAAAAAGTAAACCGAAATAGTGCATACACTACACATACATACACTTGTTTCACTACAGTGTGGGACATGGAATCATCATTAATGGAATACTTAGGCCATATATTATGCAAATATATCATCGTATGTTTTAGAGAATTTTGTCACAGTTATGTCATGGTAGACGGCGCTCTGCTCTGACTGAGCACACCTGGGCTCATCAGGGCGCAGGTGTGCCTTATTGGGGGCTGGCTTTATAAGCCCCAATGAGTCAGAGTAGAGCGTCAGTTATTCTTGTTGATTTTGTTACATGTGCGGGTGCTTTTATGTTTGTTATATTCAATGAAGTTAAGTCACCAAACCCTGGCTTCACGCTTACATCCAGGCCACACCATCACCCAAGCGTTACAAATGTAAAATAAAATTCACATATTACAATCAATATGTAAGTGACTATATGTAATTAAAGATTTTTCACATAACCTAAACCTTAACCTATGTAACCTCTACGATTCATTTATTCTTCAGTTTAAGGAATGAAAACATTGATCTGATATAATACGGTTGTTATTTTAAACATACTATTGTGGACTAGCTTATTTGGTTTTTAAATAAACATGTCATGTCTTTGAGATCTCAGCTATTTCCATCTGTATTTGTTAAGCACCAGGGTCATATCAGCACATCAGCTTGTGCACTCAAAGAGCTGCCATACAGTATGAGGTGCTGCAAATCATTTTCCTTCCAAGAATGTAATGTGCACTTTAATGGATAAACATTCTCTTTGTTGAGATACAGAATCACAAAAATGTAGGACACCAGATGTCTAACTTAAGAGCATATTCTTTTATTTATGGGGTATAATTTTTATATCAGTGTACTAGGTTCCTTTAGTTCCACACTATTATACCTAATATAAGGGATAATGCATATGGATGGACAATGGTGTTGGTACTACATGACTTATGCTTTGTACATTAATTATTATATGCTAAATGTTTCAATGTTTTTAAATGTGTTTCCTCATCTTATTTCAGCTACTGGCTCTGACCACCTTCATGTCCTCTCTCACCATAATCATAAACCTCCCTTTTGGTCTTCCTCTTCTCCTCTGTCACCTCCATCCCCAATATCCTTCTCCGAATATACCACTTGTTTCTATTCTGCACATGTCCAGACCAATGCAATCTTTTCTGACTTTGTCTCTTAATCAACCTTAGCTGTTACTCTACTTGTTCCTAATCCTATCCATCCTTATCGCTCCCAATACAAATGCCACCATCTTTAACTCTACAACCTCCAGCTCCTCCGTCTGTCTTTTTGTGACTGTCACCATCTCCAACCCATATAACATGACTGTTCTGTAAACCCGCCCTATCACTCTTGGTGGTATCCGTCTTTCACAGATCACTCCTGTCACTCTTCTCTGGCCATACCAACCTGACTGCACTCACTTTTTCACTTCTCGTCTGCACTCCGTTACTCTAAACTGTTGACCCCAAGTACCAATGCATCATCCTCATTCTTGAAAGTCAGTACCATTACACATTTTCTCCACTCCTCAGGCATCCTCTCACTTTCCAAGACTGTATTAAACAATCTGGTTAGAAACTCCACTGCCATCTCTCCTAAACACTTCCGTGTTTCAACAGGTATGTCATCTGGACCAATAACCTTTCTGTTCTTCATCCTCTTCATAACTGCCCTTTATTCCACCTTGTGTTAATACACTGCACTTCTTGGTTCACTATCCTCACATCATCCAACCTTCACTTTCTCTCATTGTCTCATTCATCCCTTAAAGGAATCCATCTGCTCAGCATGCAACCTCCTGCACATCTATCCCAGCTCTATCCTTTTGTCTAGCCAATCGGTACAAGTCCTTTTCTCCCTCCTTAGTGCTCGACCTGTATTCTTTGTTTTCCTGTCCAATTTCTTCATCTTTCTTCTTCATCTATCTCATCTCATTTCTTCATCTATTCCATGTATTCTCCCCCAGCCTCTTCCTCTGTACTTTCACATTCCACCACCAGGTTTCCTTATCCTCTTTCAAAGGATTCAAATGTAATTCTTCACATTTATCTGGGCTTGGGACTGGCAAGTTAGATAAAAAGAAGTTAGACAAAATAACAGAAAGTTTAAGAAAGCAATTGTCGCCAGTAGGCAACTCCATGCAATAAAGAGTTAGAGGGAATTCCACTCATTTTCACAGTTTTAGTTCTTTTCTTGAGAAGAACTGTTTTCATGTATCAGATAACAGACTAATAGCTCTCCTTCCATTGTAGATGTTTGTTTCTCTTACTTACACTGTAAAGAAATTTTAGTCTGTGATTTTTTTTGACATTACGCATTGTTTTAATCTGTGGAATAAACTTTTTTTTGCAGAAAAACATAGTCAACATATTGCCTCCATTTCACCTTTGATCGGTATAAGAGACATATATTCATTTTAGCTTGTGTTTGATTCCTCTCCTTCCATTCCAGTCAGCCTCAACATTGCTGTCAGGGCTTCAAGAAAGAGTGCCTGCACTGAAAACGCATCTCAAGAGTTGCAGCAATCTAACTGCCATTGGCATGGTTGGCACCAGAAAACCCTGGCTAGGGTGAGTGGTTTGAGGAGAGCAATTTTCTTCTCCTCTTGCCAAGAGTGTGGCTGGAAAAGAATCTTCTCCTACCGCTGTGTCCTTTTCTGCAGCAAAGTTTACTGCTCCAGGAAATTTTACTTGGACATCGAAATTGCTAGAGCTGTCACAAATATCCGAGTTTCCACACGTATATGCTACTTGCTCAGTGTGTGGGGTCAGCAGCTTATGTAAGAGTAGTATTCATCTCATGCAAACTAGCCATAGTCTTATAACTTTTAAGTTCTGTGTATTCTTTAATCACCATGCCAACACTTTGATGTCTTAATGATTATTCTGTTGTAGAAGAACGGTCCTCATCCCTGAGGAATAAAGACATATTTAAACTGAGAAAAATAAAGAATATCTGGCATGGTTCTCTCCATATTGCATTCCTTTGGGCTCCCTTTGTGCTGGCAAGGCTTCCATGTTAAGCTATATGTCATGATAAACTTGAACATTGAGTGATGACATATACCAAATCCAAACAGATTCCCCTTGCCAGTAATTAGGAACATTCTGAATGGCCAGGAACAAGCATCCATCACAATGCTTTATGGCCTCTCATTCAGGCTCACTGAACAAACAAATAGGGAGCAGTTGAGGGAGCAAAGGCAATACATCATTATAAAGTTCACACTCATATTCTCACAAACCCATTGGTGCTTCATTAACCATAACTCATAAGTAAATCAAATCTCTGGACCCATATTAAATCTGTGTCCAGATGTGACCATTTGTTTGTTTTAATAAGAGAGATATTTTTGTTGGGGTGAAATCAGTAAAGAGCTACAATGCTTTTTAATCACATCATATGGAAAACACAATGTCATCCCTTTTCTTTGCTAGGCTATTATGCTCATATGACATAGGAAGATCCACACGTTGGCTGTTCTCAAATCCAGATAGTATGTATGAGGGTAAACTGAGCTCTGGTCTTATTACATATGAAAACATAAGGGTTGTGTTTTCCTTCATCACCGAATAATCAAGCAGACCTAGGTGATCCAGGGTCCCCCTTTAAGGTCCCCCTAAAATTCACTTTTATTAGGACTTAGGACCACCTTCAGGAGTCAGCACCCAGATAGGTCCCTGAAATGTGTTTTTACATGCTACTTAATTAAATATACAGTACTGTGCAAAAGTTTTAGGCAGGTGTGGAAAATATGCTGTAAACAAAGAATGCTTTCAGAAATATAAATAATGATTGTTTATTTTGATCAATTTACAAAATGCAAAGTGAGCGAACAAAAGAAAAATCTAAATTAAATCAATATTTGGTGTTACTACCTTTTGCCTTCAAACCAGCATCAGTTCTTCTGGCCCCCACAGAGCCCTGATCTCAACATCATCCAGTGTGTCTGGGATTACATGAAGAGACAGAAGGATGTGAGGAAGCCTACATCCACAGAAGATCTGTGCTTAGTTCTCCAAGATGTTTGGAACAACCTACCAGCCGAGTTCCTTCAAAAACTGTGTGCAAGTGTACCTAGAAGAACTGATGCTGTTTTGAAGGCAAAGGGTTGTCACACTAAATATTGATTTGATTTAGATTTCTCTTTTGTTCATTCACTGCATTTTGTTGATTGATGAAAATAAATGACTAACACATGACAAATGACATTTTTGAAAGCATTTTTGGTTTACAGCATTTTTTCCACACCCGCCTAAAACTTTTGCACAGTACTGTATATTCCTTTAAAAATAAACAAAAACACTATCTTCTATATCTCAAATGTACCAGTTATATTCTGCTAATGTAATGCTTAGGCAGACACAGACCCTATCCAACTGAATCATTGCCAAACCCTTCACATATACAGGACAGGAAGAACCTTGTTGAACCACATGCAAGAGAGTGTGTAATTCCATGCAAGTGTGGAGTTCTTTTGAACCAGTGTCTTGGGCTCCTGTCCATCACAGGAAAGGCCAGCATGGTTGCCCAGTGAGAGGACCTGTTCAAAAATGTCCTGAGAACTTTAGTCCACCACAGTGCTTCCCATGGTTCCTATACGCTCTGGTCTTGGAACTTCTCCAAGACTCTGTGGTCACGTGGATCAGCATTGTGGAGGCTGAGTTTGTAGCCATGGTAATGCACACCACAATCACCATCAAAGGGTTTTCCTCAAATCCAGCCAAGTGTTCCCCACAATGATTAAGATCAACAATAAAGAGAGAGAGAGAGAGAGAGAGAGAGAGAGAGAGAGAGAGAGAGAGAGACGAATAGACAGATGAACCGACAGATAGACTGAAAGCAATTGAGCCAACATGGATCACAAAACAGGCAGCATTTTCCAACAGGCTGCCAAACGGAGGCATAAGAGAGCTATATTTAAAACAAATAAAAGGGCTTATTTTACAGCCACGCGAGCACATTTGGGTGCCAAGATGTCTTCCTGCCTTTGAGGAGGGAAAATCAAGTGTGATCATGTGTATTTTTCGAGTGCACAAGCAGAAAACGAGTGTCCATTTTCCCACTGGGTAAGCAGTTGGAGCAGCTGGAGCTTTATTGAGGGCTGCTCTGTTGTTGTGCTTGGCTGGAGGAAAGAGGTTTTTTGAAGTGGAATCATGAACCAGGCTGGTTGACAGAAAACTTTTATTTGTCCCTGAACTTTTTTAGAGCAAAGCTTTCTTAGAGCTACAGCCTCTGTTCTCCATGGAACCTCATCATCTACATCAACCCAAATATCTATATCTACATTAAGAAGAAGACAAAACAGAAAAAAGTAAATATGGGTGAAGGAGGTGAAGTTGATGTACAATAAGACAAATAACTAGGATCAGATTATGATTAATTAGAAGACAAAGATGATGATGATGATGCTTGTGATGAAGAAGATTAATAATTATATGATGAGTATGATGATAATGATGATAATGAATTAGAAATGAAAAAGAAGAAAAAAAAATTGGAAAAAAATGAAGAATGCAAACCAAAATGGAGAAAATGAGGGAAAAATAAACAAAACATAAATCATTTTGAAAATTAAGAAATAGAAATCCTCCAATGAGGAGGAAGAAGAAAATTAGGATTTATGATGATGATATGAAAAAGAAACCCCCAAGATGTGAAGCTCAGTAAGGACAAAGGCTCAGTATGAGGCCTGACAGCACTTGGACAGGTTATTTAGATGTTTAAGTAAAAATGAAAAGTTCACTCCTTATGCTTGAGGTGTGTAGTCTATAAAGCTTTGAACCAAATCCTGATCAAAACTTGGAATGAGTACCAGTATGCATTCACAACACAATATGAGAGCTTTAAATTAAATGTATAAAAAGTTTTTGTATTTGATAGACTGAAATATCAAAAGCAAATTTTCCCCCCTTTTGGGGTGCTGCAATTACATGCTTGATCTTGTAAATGATAAATCAACACAAAGAAGATGCCTTATCATACATTAATAGCTGGCCATGGGCATCTTTGCTGGATCTAATATTGTCTGATGAGGAACACACCCAAGGGTTGTCTGTAGACATACCCAGGTGAATAGGATACCTGTGGTGCCTGGCAAAGTATGGGACATTGTTGCCCTGTCTCTGTGGTTTAGGCCTGGCACACAAATAATGGGTTTGGCTGAGTGTGCTGGAACGCATGGGTGGAGACTTTGTGTAACAACAAACATTCCATTCTCTTTTGAGGGTGTGGAGCAGTGAAGCTTATGGAATAATTGTTCAGCATTGTCTTGCCAAGGATAATTTATAGATTTCAAATATTTGTAGGTGCAATGAAAAGATACAGCATAATATACACCTACCAGCCATAACATTGAAAACCCTGCCTAATAAAGCATAGGACCTCATGCCACCAAAACAGCTTTGACCTATCGAGGCATGGAAACAAGATTTTTGAAGGTGTGCTGCAGTAACTGGCATCAAGACATCAGCAATATATTGATAATAAAGGCATTTAGGATCTTATTGATAGAGCAATTTTTACACCAACTACAGGAATCTCAAGTCAAAAAGCTCTTAAAATTGATAGTTTGGCAAAAAAAAATGCAGTCAATCAGCCAGATCTGAGATGGTACACTTGTTTACAGTGCATACAGAATGTTTTAGGACCTTTCTTCCACATTTTGTTATGTATTTTTATCTCATTTGATCTATTAAATCTCAATTGATTTTATAAAAAAATTTACCTCATCATTCTACACACAATACTCGACAACGACAAAGCAAAAACTGTCATAAAGGCCTGAATATGTGCTGCACTGAAGACTGTCCTTCAGTCTTCAGAAAATAAATTTGGTAACCATTGATTTCTTGGTTAATTGGTTAAATTAATTTAGTTCGAAGATAAGTCTGAAACATAATAGAATATGGAAAGCTTGTAATGGGTGATATTGTATGGGATTTCTGATAAAGAATATCATCCTGTTATGTATAAAAATGAACAAATGTTGCAAAATTACAGAGCCTAAGAAGCATCTTAAAGGTAAATTTGTGCTTAATTTGAGCTTAATTTTGGACTCTTTAGAAGTCATTATTTTATACACTGTACCATTTTTATTTTTTTTTTTAATTTTTGACTACTTGACCTGATTTAAGGCAAATGTAATTGTGATAAGCTACCAGAAACAAAGGTACTTTGCAGGTGAATTTTTTGTGCATTAGGTGCAAACAGTACAAAGCTATTGTCCAGTTTGTTTGTTTTTTTTACCTTAAGTACATTTTTGCCAGGTTAAAGGGGCATATTGGTACCTTTTCATAACCTAATGTTTTAGTGCGGAGCCTTGGGGCAGGGAGTACAGAATCAGCCCACCTTAAAAAATGAACTGCACTGTATTGTGACTATGAACTTGACATCCTGGTTTCAGTACAGTTCTACACAGGATTGTAAAGTCGAGGGCAGGGTGATCTGCACAGCTGAACACATCAAAGGCTTTGCACTGCCCTCCCTGCAGGACATTTACATTCAGTGCTGGAGATCCAGTGCAAACAAGATCATCAAAGTCCTCTCACACCCTATAAGTAAACTGTTTTGCCTACTCAAATCAGGGAGACCATTCTGCAGTATTAGAGCCAAAGCCCTAAAATACTCACTCTCACTCAGCCACTCATTTTCATAGCCGCTTGTCCTAATTAGGGTCGCGGGGGTGCCTAGAGCTCTCACAGGGTGAAAGGCTGGGACATAACCTGGTCTGGTTGCCAGTCCATCATACAGACAAACACACACACATACATACACACATACTCACACCTACAGACACGTGTTTAGCATCTCCAGTCCACCTGATATGCACGTCTTCAGACAGTGGAAAGAAACCGGGGTTCCCAAAGGAAACCCATGCAGACAAAATGTAAACTCCACACAGAGTGCCCAGAATGCCTGGGAATTGAACCCAGGTATTTCTTTTTTGTCTACTTACACTTACATACACTTTATGTCTATATTTGGTATATCTTTCCTGTTAGTGTTTACCTATTCTGGTTAATTGTTTATAATTGATGATTTTATATCCACAGAGAAAACCATATTAAAGTTCACTGCTGGTTGTACCCGTATAATGAGTGTTTGATAAATAAAGCATCTTGAAACTTGAATATGGTAGGAACATTTTTTTCTGTGAGTTTAAAGATAATTTGCGGTAGGAGAACTATTTCATTAATCTGATGCTAAGACATCATTTTAATGCATCCCAGCAGTCTTTAGGTTGCGGATTGTTTGCCCACGAGATTTTTGCAATGGTTCAGATATCTGGATCTTTTCTGGACCATATATAAAACACTAGCACACTAACACAATGTTAGAAAATTTTAAGATTTAATATTATGTGCCTCTTATATGGGTTGTTTTCTTAAACATTTGGCTTCTCTCTCTCTCTCTCTCTCTCTCTCTCTCTCTCTCTCTCTCTCTCTCTCTCCCTCTCTCTCTCTCTCCCGCCCTTTTCCCCTCCTGTTGTGCTCTGTAATTACTGTAATTGTTTGGCCAGTTGCCAGTCAGCCTGTGATTTGTGTGTCTCACTGCAGACAAGCAGAGCAAGGACCCCTGGGTGAGGGGGAGACAGCCATGCACTGTGCTGCCCATTCAGCTCAGCCCATCTGCTACTGCTGCTGTTTTGAAGTCCTCTGGGAGGATGCAGGTGGTACAGTCTAGACCCCCATGGCTCATACATCCTCAGAAACTGTCATTTGCTGTGTGCAGATCCCATGGGATGATGAACAAAGTACATATACACGGCGCTGGAGTATACGTTCAGGGGACTTCTACATCTACAGCCGCAAGAATGCCTCTTTAAGGACTCATTGCAAATAATTCCAAATACACATAATTATTAGGATGAATTTACTGATGCATTAGATATTTGCAATATTGATACATCTTTGACAGAGCTTTGAAAATTTGATTTGATAAGATATTAAAGGTGTTAAAGGTTAATGTTAATCTAGTTTATCTAGAGTGAAAAATTGACATGACAATGACTAAGTCACTAAACAGGTTCCCATGTTCGAATCCCACCTCCAGCACTACCACCACTGGGTTCCTGAGCAAGACCCTTAACCCCAAGTTGCTCCAGGGGGGCTGTCCCTGTAATTAGGATGTGGAAGTCTCTCTGGATAAGAGCGTCTGCTAAATGCTGTAAATGTAAATGTAAATGTAAACAATATTGGAAATTTTATTTTTATTTTTATAAAGATGACAAGCTGGGTACAATTTAAATCTTAAATATGTAACTCCTGTAAAGGTGGAGCAGTTTAAATACTTGGGATCAACAGTTCAGAGTAACGGCGAGTGTGGAAGAGAGGTGAGGAAGAGAGTGCAAGCAGGTTGGAATGGGTGGAGAAGAGTGGCTGGAGTGATCTGTGACAGACGGGTACCAGCAAGAGTAAAGGGAAGGTTTACAGGACAGTAGTGAGACTAGCTATGGGTTGGAGACGGTGGCACTGATGAAAAGACAGGAGGCAAAGCTGGAGGTGTCAGAGTTAAAGATGCTGAGATTTTCGTTGGGTGTGACGAGGATGGAAAGGATTAGGAATGAGTATATTAGAGGGACAGCTCAGGTTAGATGTTTTGGAGACAAAGTTAGAGAAGCAAGGTTGTGTTGGTTTGGACATGTCCAGAGGAGAGATGAGGATTACATGGGGAGGAGGATGTTGAAGATGGAGCTGCCAGGAAAGAGAAAAAGACAAAGACGAAGACGAAGAGCAAGAGGTGTAATTTCGTTGTGTTTCGTTGCGTGCTGTGCCATGGTTCACAATGACAAAAATAGTAATTTTCACTTCATAAGTAGTCAAACTTTAAAAAAAGGCTAATTTTGGCAGAATACATGTAAAGGAAATGGGAAACAAAAAACAAATTAAAAGTTTTCTTCCGGTTTACATATTATTCATAACATTACCTCATAAGAATTACCTCTAATAGATCCACCCATGTGAGTGCCATTATGTGAAAATATGGGTTAACAGGGATTATTAGTTGCAATTCCTTCATTCCCAAATTGAATTGTAGGTGAGCAGAAGTAAGAAGAAGACTGTTCCTAAGACTGTTCCAGCTGTTCTTAACTTCTTAATTTCTAAATTAAATCGCAGGGCTTTTTCTCATTAAATTAAAACTGGTTTCTGCTTAAAGAAAGGTTTCTTCAGTCCTCATCAGTTGAGATTTTGGGAGGCACATGATAAATTATTCATTAATGCTCTCTCAATCAGTCACATATTCTTTTTCAGAATTATCATGCATGCACGTGGAATTGGTGAAGACTGCTCTGTTTTTTTGGATCTTCAGTCAGCGGTCCTGGAGGGACATTTATTTATTTATTTTTCTTTCTTTCCATTTCAGCTTTTACTGCTCCTCTCATCATTTCCCGTAAAGGCAGACAGAGTGGGGAAATTAAGGGATTAAAGGATTA
>CM029370.1:15780381-15828299 GCA_017165825.1 Hepsetus odoe | reverse complement strand
AGAGAGAGAGAGAGAGAGAGAGAGAGAGAGAGAGAGAGAGAGAGAGAGAGAGCATGTTCTCTTGACCTCCATGTCTGCATGCTTTCTTTTTATGATGAGTGGTATTGTTTTTGACAAGTACACAACTATTGATTGTATAGACAGACCTCCACTGAGCATCTGAAAACAACATTATAGCATCACATCTGCCAAAAAGCACATGACGCTTAAGATACTGGCTGAGCCTTGATGTTTCCAAAACTTGCTGTTGATGATATGCATGTGCTTGATTTTCACAGAACTATGGTTTTTAAATAGATAATGAGGAATCACAATGGCAGTGCTTAAAGGCAGATCCAGCACAACGTGGATTAATATATAATTGATGAAGGTTCAGTCATTGGCATCACTGCTTTTGCAGGCTAATATTCAAGCTCGTTTGACTTGGCAAAGTTTTTGTCACCTGTAATTGGATAAGGATGCAGTTACTGTAAGTGATCAGCTGCGTGTGTATGTGTGTGTGTGTGTGTGTGCAAACAGATCAAGGTCAGGTGAAGAGATGTGGAGCATTAGGCTTGTTAGATTAAGCTGAGAGCTGCTGCCTCTGATTTGTTGAGATCATCATTGTGTGACTCATCAGAGTTAAAGCTGCTTCAGGTGATCTCAGACCCGGCAACAGTTGAGCAGAAGTATAGATTTCAGGCTGTTCCTGGAGCTATGGAGTGATGATGGTGTGCTGAACCTGCATTGAATCATCAGGGGGTGCAGTCATCACTCTGCCAGGAACAAGAAGCTAGAGCTGCGCCACTGCTGCTCGTGTAGGATCTCAGCTTCACCCCCTTGGTTAAAAAATGACCAGCTTTTACCCACCCTCACCCTTTACTGAATTACATTCGCATTCATCCATGTAACACACACAAGGTGCTCATTTCCTGGAAATGCAGATTTTTAGTGGAGGTGGGCGACCCAGCAAAGTACATGATTTATCACGATATAAATTTTTTCAGACATCTGGCTAGTTGAAACCAACGAATTTCAATTTGAAACAATCTGTTGTGCGGAAGAAAAAAAAAAAGACTTACACTGGTCCATTGCAGAGTGCAGAGCAGACATTTATTATAAAGACAAATATTGTCTTGATAATATCTTGGTAAATTACGATTTTTTTTTTTGTTGTTGTTGTTTTTTGTTTTTCCCCAGACCATCATTTTGAGGCTCCGTCCCCCTTGAGGTGCATATAAAGACATGGTTACTACTTGTGTGATATTTACTTGGATGAAAGACTTTAAAGGATGCTTTAGGAGCTGTGCTGATAAGATGGCTTTCTCAACATTCAACCGTCTCCCTCAGTCAGTTATGCAACTGCTTTGTGTTACTGTCTCTAAGGTTTCAGTGCAATAAAACATGCATGTGTGTGTGTCTGTGTATGTGTATGTGTGAGACAGAGCGAGATGGAGCGGCAGTGTGAGTTATGAGCCGTCAGACTGAGCAGCAGGTATGTTTATTTTAAAAGGGGGCAGGTTACATGCCAGAAAGGAGTGACAAGTTGATGGTAAGCAGAGAACCCATTCAAACTCCTACCACTGCATAGCTTTCGCTCTCTCAAACAACACCTTAAATATGCCTAAAACTGGAGGTAAATTGAGCTTCTAAACATACACACACACACACACACACACACACACACACACACACACACACACACACACACACACACACACCTCTTCGCTTCTTTCATCACCCTCTATCTGTGATCTCAGATTTTCTGATGCAGAGATAACACAGTTGAGGCCCACCATTTGTCTTCTCCCTCCAGATCTGTCTGACTTTCTGGAACTTGACCGTGCTGCATGTTGACACAGCAAACAAAAGCTCAGGAGAGTCCTGTACTCTTCCATCCTTTTTTCCGCTGCAGATTACTACACAAATTATGGCTTACTGTCGGAACAAACTCAGCTCCGCTAACAATGGTGGAAGACCAGTCAATCAAAATGATAACATCTACCAAAACTCTACTCCACAATCAACCAAAGAACAACACTGTCCTCCTAATCAAGCAGTGCTGAATAAGAAGTCAGAATAGTAATAATACAATCAGTGTACTGTATTTCCCTTTTCTGAGAGTTATATTAATGGTATTCTCAGATGAAATCCTTGCAGCTCCCTCAGTCTGGAAACACACTGCTTTTTTATTTTACACTGAATGAATGTTTTAGAATGAATGGAACAATAGTAACATTGCATATCACTTCTGTAAATCTCCATGTGAAAGTGACAACCCTTGTCATTGCGAGGTCACAGCACAGCAGACAGTGAACCACAATGAAATTGGACCTCTGCATTTAACCCATGCACACTCAAACACCGTGCAGCAGTGGGCAGCTATTGAAAGCGCCCGGGGAGCAGTGACAGGGACGGCACTTTGCTCAAGGGTACCTCAGGGCAACCTATTGGGAAGGGGTTCGAACCCCGATCTTCCGATCATGCGGCCAACGCCCTAACCACTAGGCCACCGCTGCCCACTGTTAAATAAAATCTCATTTCATAAAAAAAAAAAACAGTAAAGGTAAAACATTTCACCCCTTTTCTTAATGGTAATTCACCTGATACACACAGCTCTCATGCAACAATGGCACATTTAGCAAGATTTTGAGTACATAAATATTAATAACAAAGCCAGAGATTCTTCCAAATATAGTCATGCCTAAATTCAAGCTGGTTTCAAAGCTCAGTGAAATGAAAGACTTGCATGTGCCATAATTACTAAAGGCAGTAGGTTCTGTTTTCTTTCATTGCCAATAGCTGTTTGTGTGTTTAGCATTCAGAGTCCCATATAGGCTATAGATTCAACACTGGGACATGAATTTGCATATTTAGTACACTAACATGTTTTCCTTCATGTCTCACTGGTGGAGAAAAAAACTTCAAAAGAGTGTGCTGTAAGACGCCATTGACAATCTCAGACAGAGTGAGAATGAGTGAGCAAGAGAGAGAGAGAGAGAGAGAGAGAGACAGTGCAGACCACCTGAAGGTCTGGAAATTATGCATTTTTTGACATACAAACTAAAACCCACCCGACTGCTCTTGCAGACATTATCCAGATTATAGTTTCCCACAGGACTGTCGTTCATGCTTATTCTACCTTTATATTCATCTGTCATCACCTCTCTCACTTTCTCACAGTCCTTCTTCATCAATATGCTAAATGCATGTTTGAAAGCATCTTATACATTACAAAACCTCAAAGCCCCGTAACCTTCCATGGTTGTTTTTGCTTATTCAACAAAATCTCATGTTAAAGGGCCCATATTCTGTTCCCTTTACCAGCTGGTACTTGAATTGAGCTATACAGTTTATAATTTATATCAGTACTTTTTCCCCTGTGTTTTATGCTGAATTCCTCAGGTATATCAGATAAACGTCAGCTGTTTGTTTCACTTCATAAGCTTGATGCTTTAGAAGGATGCAATCCTTCCTCTGCTTATCCAATCTAATAACACTAATACATGCTGTCTTCAATAATAACACCCCAATTTCATGTCAGCATAAAAGGGCAATTGAACTGTTGTAAGCGACACAGACTATTCTTTTGTTATTCATTCACCCATTGCTGTTAAAAAAAATATAGCCATCTTCTGCAAATGAAGAATAAATAGAACTGATAATTCTGCCAAGCAGTGGCTGGCCTAGCAAAATTACTTTAAGAGCTCATAGAAAACTCATCTGAGAGAAACCCCACTGAGATGTGTATGGCATGACCTGAAAAGCTGACTTCATTGTCCAAAATCCTCCAATGTGACTGAATTAAAAGAATTTCGTAGAGAAGATTTGGCCAAAACATCATCATAGAGAAGTCAAAGACTCATCTCTGTTTACTGAAAGTGTTTCATTGCGGTTGTTGGTGCTAAAATTTCAGATGAAAATTAAATATCGTTGATATTGGTGTTGATGAGTCAACAGATCATCTGAATATTATGTGTTTGGGTTTACTCAGGATGCAGTGTAGTGTTATGAAGAAACTAAAAATAGAGGAAATCAGAGCAAATAAACCAATACTATTTCATAGAAACTTATTTGTTTGCCTACAAACAGGACATCTTCAAAAGGGCTGTTTTTGCATCTTAGTTCCCATATAGGGAATTAAAGAGGACTACTGCTACTGGATTGACTGCTGGCTCCAGCTATTTAGAGTATAGAAGGCCAACAGGAAAAGATCATATCTACAAATATACACAACCTTTGAGCACTTCTCAGTATCTGTATACCTGCAAGTGGGATCCAACTCTCAGGCCAGTGAGCTGGTATGTGCTTTGTTGTGTGATATACACCAACAAACAACTGTGCACACCTTCTAAAAAATCTTGTTGGCCAGTACAGTCAAAGTCTTGCACCATGCTGCCCTGTCTGGCAGCTGCTGAGATCTTTGGCAGGACATCTCAGTCACTGAGAGAGAGAGAGAGAGAGAGAGAGAGAGAGAGAGAGAGAGAGAGAGAGAGAGAAAGAGAGAGAGAGAGAGAGTATCAAAATGAGATATCCTCCTGCTATCTATCTATCTATCTATCTATCTATCTATCCTTTTGTCTCAGTTAAGTTTTTGCTCTGTTGTTTAGATTTTCTTGTGATTGTGAGGATCATTTTCTCAAAAAGCCTGCTGTGTCAGTATATTTTTGTCAGTATGTCTCTCTCCTCCTCTCTCCTCTCTCTCTCTCTCTCTCTCTCTCTCTCTCACACACACACACACACACACAAACACACACGCACACGCACACACACACAAACACACACATCCATACACACAGGTAAAGCCAGAGGGGCAGCCGTGTTTTTTCCCCCAATAGCTGCGTTCCTCCTGACAAATCCTGTCCAAGATTCCACCGCCCCGGGGAACCCACAACACACTGTCAGGCTTTGTCTAGTTATAGTGTGTGTGTGTGTGTGTGTGTGTGTGTGTGTGTGTGGAAGTGTAATGAAGTGGAGATTCACTAACCAGGCAGCACTCATTTTTGTAGTTTGAACATCTAGACATAACATACAAAATCTGAGAAGTCCTTGTCTTATTACTCTCTTTCAGGTGATATTCTCTAATAAATGATATTACAAAGATTTACGTCTTTTAGTAACGGTGTCCATTAAACCAGAAGAAACTCTTTATCTGATTCACTTTCTTTTTTTAGTCGTTCTCTATCAATCCCTAAGAATATTATTCACAGTACCAATACTGATACTTTTAGACTTCTAGAAATATCCATAGTAAAAAACAGTAAATGTATACTTTTGCATTACTATAAAGTATTTCAAATGTTAAAGTGACAGTAGTGGATTGATAAAATCTCCATCTGATTTGCCATTACAGAGAATTCATTGTCTTATGTGTAGCACAGGTCCTGGAGGAGCGTGTGTTCACTGTGTTAGGTGTATAAGCCTGAAGGCAAGCAATAAACCTACATGACGGCAGCTCATTTCATCCTGTGACCAGCCACCCCTACCCACTTAAGATTCATGATCTGAATGTATGAATCAAAAATGGGGACTAGAGATGTAGTTAAACCCTGGAGCATCCTGTAAGAAAAAAAAAAGAAGAACCAATGCATGCACCACAAAATTTCTGCAGACATGCAGCTAAATTCCCCTTTGTTTCTTTGCAGTCATTTTACTGATATTAAAATTTTTTTAATGAATACTCAAAGTTGACAGCATCTATTGCTGTCTGGGCAGGCTCAGTTCTCCTCACTTGTGAGACAAAAACCCAAAAGGGACAAAAAACAAGAGTGGCATTCAGCTGTAGACACATTGCCATGGTCTGACGACATTAGTGAAAATGGATGATTATCAGAGAACTTTTTAAAGGGCTTTATTGAATGCTAGAAAACAATCCATTTTTAGCATAACTAATTTTCTGTTATATAGAAAATTTAATGAACATAGACCATTGCATCATCTGATTTTTTGCACTGCCACAAAGGCAAAAGTTGAAATCTGAACTCTGGAAGCAACACTCTTCTGTCCGCTGCAATCCCTTGCTGTTTACAGTAGTGGTAGCAGCCTGTTCTGTCACTGCCCCATTGAAAACAATGGAACATTTGGTTTACCACTGACCACCTACCATGATAACATAAAAGCATAACAACTCATCAATAAGGAGAACCCAAACTGCAACACAAAGACATTCAATACTTACTTTCACATATTTTGAGTGGCCCATAAAATTTACTTACAGATACTTGAATAATTAACAAACTATGTGGTGAAACTATGTTGATATCACAGCATTAGTGCTAGTTTTAGGTTAAGGGTTAGGTTTAATACATATGGGTTTTACAACTGACTTTGTCACAAAACAGCTTTACAGAGTATAGGTCTGAGCCTTAAGTGAGCAAGCCAAGGGCAAGAAAAAAAAATAAACCTGGAGGAAGGAATCAAGACTCAAAAGCACACAATGCTCTTCATGGTTGACGCCAGACACAAAGGAAATAACATGATATCAATATGGAAGCGCCAAACAATGTGTCAGAGGCAGAAATAAACAGACTTAACACCAGATGACCACTAGAATCTATAGTAGCAGTCAAATAAGTCGGGGTCTGAATTAGGAGCAGAAGCTTTTGCAGCAGCCTGTTTAAGTAGAAGTAATTTATTTAGGTGGTTGGACAGCCCATGCATTTAATTCATGATGGTCAAACTATTTGGCATTGCTATCGGATCTTATTTAGAGCTCTTTGTGAGGAAAGGTAAAGGTTGAGGAAAGGTTGTCAGTTCATAACAGGAGATAAGTTCAGAGAAGTGCTCAGATATGTAAGGCTTTATTATCATAGTAGAATTTTATAATCAGTACATACTTTGGTAAAACTTTAACATGGTCTGGATAATAGTAGACAGGTATTGCTTGGTTCTAGTTAGGACCATATTATTCTCGACTAGTTGAAGTTTGTTTAGATTTCTACTGGAACATCCTGACCTTACTTTTATCTAATTTTGAGAAAGGCATGAACCAATTATTTTGTATCAAGTAATAGGGCGGTTTATAAGCTTAGCAATGTCTGAAATATTTGAAATCTTCTTCACCTGAAAATGATAGAGATTTTCACAACTGATATGGCTGAAAAGATTTTTTAACAATATATGATCAACGTCTATCATAAACAATAACTAGAATTAAACATATCTAGTTTAAACCTGATTGTCTGTTACTTCATCAAGTCAATCCAGTCTTGTTCATTAACTTTTCAGGGTTTCTTAATACATGTTTATCATCTAGTTTGGCTGAAATATACAATTATGTGTTGTCTTTTTACAAGGCAGCTGCTGATTTGTGGAAAATTGTCAGTGGCAACATATAAGCTACAAACAACAAGGGTCCCAGGGCAGAACCCTGTGGACTTCATATTTATTTAATATAAACGTTTTATTTACTTTAAATAGCTATTGGTCAGAAGGAATTTAAATCTAGATGGTCCCATTCATGTGACCTCCACTATCTCACAAGCCATGTCTTATAGAAATACTTAGATTTTATAGAATGTTTAACAGGTATTTAGATGGATTTTAGTTAATAATAAAAGTTATTTGTCTTTAAACGAAGGTATTTCTGTTAAGCCTTAAACCAAAACATGTGAAATAAGTACAGTCATTGCTTATTCAAATTATGATAATTTTTGGTACATCAGGGTACTCTGATGTAATCATGCATATTTTGAGTTAAGCATGGATGTATGAGCTTTATATTTTATTATAGGACTCAATGGCAGTACCAGAAGGAACTCTCATTGATTTATTAAATTGAAGTGCCCATTAATAGAGAAAATATTCCAGAATCATGCAAACACCCAGATATGATGGCCATTATACAGTAAGGTTTCTGACCAATTTTTCATCTAAGAATTTTAATATGGCTATGAATATGGCCACTGTCATCCAGTGAAATTTGGGGGTGACAAAACTACAACAGGAAGTTATATTGTAGCCATTTTTTTTTTTGCTTTTCATCCCAGTAAAGGGACCTAGCACAGGACCTTTGGACCTTTTGGACCTAAGGACCTTCCAGTGATGCTGGCACACTCCTTAGGAGCTGATGTCCCAGGTAAACTTTTGTATTTAACCCATCATTCCACATAGGTGTATTTACACCAAATGTCAGAGTACATTTTCACCTAATTATTGCTGAAATCTTACTGTTTTGCAGAAGCACATTCAGGGTGTATATTTGAGAATGAAACTCAATAACTATATAACACTGCTAACAGTGGTTGAAGAGTTTACAGAGAGGGCTGTATCAGTGTCACCAGATAACTTAGAAAACAGCACTTCCAAAAAAGAAAGAAAAAAATACAAACTATATTTAAAAGAGTGGCCAGTGTGTGTGCGTGTGTTTGTGTGTGTGTGTGTGTGTGTGTGTGTGTGTGTGTGTGTGTGTGTGTGTGTGTGTGTGTGTGTGTGTGTGTGTGTGTGTGTTTAAAGTTGGAGGTCAACTAAAGGGGAATTCCTTCTCCTGTTTGCAGGGTTCTTGTGAAAATGTAGGTTGGTTATTAATTAACTGTGTGTGTGTGTGTGTGTGTGTGTGTGTGTGTGTGTGTGTGTGTAGGTGTGTGTGTGTGTGTGTGTGTGTGTGTGCAGGGAGGGGTCAGGTTTAAGAAAGCTATGTCCATGCAAAAACACACAAACAGTTCTATCTGAATTAGTCACAGCCACATGGGAGTCTTTATGTCTGGGTATTTTTTTTTTCTTTGATACTAATTCAAAATTAAAACTACATGTTATCCAAAATCTGAGAATCAAATTATAATCTGAGAAGATGAATTTATGCTTGATATTTACAGCTGAGTGTTTAAATATCTATATAGATATTGTTACAGTAAATTTCAAAAAGCAGTGAATCAGTGAAGGCATCATATCTATGTGACTTTACTGCTTTAGTTTGTATGCAGTGTCATCAAATATCTGTTCCATCTTCCATTGTCTTTTTATTTCTTTTGAGCTGAAATAGCTGTTCTTGGAAACCAACAGCACCTTGCAGATCTGTAGAATCCCAGTGATCTGTTGAATGCCGTGATGTTATCACCATACTGGACCAGACCTAATGTATTTTAGATTGCAGCCATAAATCACTGTAAATACACCATAAGAACACAAACATGAACAAACATATTTATTTCTGACCAATACAGAGAATTGTACTTAAACAAACTAAAACAAAGTATGCATCCTCAAACTCAAACACAGCACACACACACACACACACACACACACACACACATACACACACACACACTGACAAGTCCTGCTCTCTTTGAAGGCTCTTGTATCTCAGTAAACTCTTCAAGAGGAGGAGATGCGTCTGTGTGTTACTATGACCTGCACACACAGCTGGGTTGAGCAAACAGAGTTAAAGTAGTACTCTCTGCTCTTATCTTGGCATCCTGGAAGATGCTATCTTAAATAAACCTCCTCGTCTTTTTCACTGTGCTGATGGCTGAAGTTGGCAACTAGAGGAGTTAAACATTATTCACCGAAAATTCCCCTAGAGAGAAAGGGGGCGAGTGGGGGACAGAGAGAGAGAGAGAGAGAGAGAGAGAAAGAGAGAGCAAAAGGGGGCGACACAGCTTTCCTGGAAGTCACAAGATAGCAGGCAAGAAAACAATCTGTGGTCACTTGATAAAAAGGAGGGTGCATGAGAAAAAGAGTAAAAGGAAAGTAACACACACACACACACACACACACACTTGTAATTTTTTGGGTGTTTTTTTGCTTTTTGTTTTTATTCTTTTTTATGCTTAATACCAAACAGTAAATTTTTATTTAAATATCTATTTATAACTATATTGTTTTTATTTATTTACTTTTTCTTATGTAACCCAGGACTGACTGTTCAGTCTTTGGCTCACAGGTGAAGGAGCTTCAGAGTTCCCTCAAAACAAGCAGCAGAGCCTCCTGTGAGCCTACCTGTTTTAATAAGTTTGTATTGGGGTTTTTCGAAACAATCGACCAACTGTGCTCCTGATATGGATGGCTTCTACCATTTGGAGGCTGCAGTTATTTAACAAGAGGAGAAAAGGTGTGCCAAAGAAATTCGTTACACAGTGACAGCAGTCTTCAGGAGGCTGGTGTGTCTTTGTGTGAGGTTGCTAGACCTAGAAGACTTCATATAGAGAAATACAGAGGTTGCACTGCAAGATGCAAACCGCTAATTAGTTAAAAAACTGGATGGCCAGATTACAGTTCAACTGAAAAGTATAGAAAGATCCTGCAGAGATTCTGGAAGTAGTGTAATGTACAGGTAAGGTCAAGAGATAACCTCATATCTAAAGTGATGGAATGAAAACTTATGCATAAGATCAAAGTATACAATCTGTTAAACTTATGGGAGGCTAGGAGTGTTGTAAACTAGTCATGCTGGCTGAATACTGGAATACTTATCTGCATTGATAATGTAACTACATGCAGTTAGACTGTTAGTGGTGACAAAATATCTCAAACATGTGCTAGAGAAACACAGGGAAGTTCTCAAAGCTTAAAAATGTTGCTATATTCTTGAATAGCAGTCAGTCACCTGATTTAAATCTAACCATTCAAGCCTTCCATATGCAGTACCTTGAGGACAAGCCCCGGAACAAGCTGGACTTGAATGCTGACTCTGTCTCTCTCACACACACACACACACACACACACACACACTCACACACACACACACACACACACACACACACACACACACACACACACACACACACACACACACACATGTGGGATGGGGTGGGTGTGTGTGTTAACATGTGTGTGGCTGTGTGTTAATAGTGCGTCAATATGAATAACAGTGCTTAAATAGTTGGCGTGGTGCTGAGGCTCTGTGAGTCAGTCATTAGGCCTGTAAAAAACAGGGGAAGGGAAAGCCCCATTGTTGCCTTTCACTCTCTCTCTCTCTCTCTCTCTCTCTCTCTCTCTCTCTCTCTCTCTCTCTCTCTCTCTCTCGTTCACTCACTTTACCAAAGAGTGGGCTCAGAAACATATTTGACTCGTGGATGAGTTAACAGTTGATGAGTGTGCTGAAAGCTTTGGAGTGGTGTGTTCAGGAAACACCCTGAAGGTCTAGTGTCATATTCATGTGATTGATCTAAATCAGAGGCCATGTAGGAGATGTTATCTCTCTCTCTCACTCTCTCTTGCTCTCTCTCTTTCTCTGTCTCTCCTCTTAAAACAGTCAGTCATCATCTATCTCATCCCATCAGCCTCATGATCCTCCCAATCCCAATCCCAAAACACACCCATACTACACACACACACACACACACACACACACACACACAGGCACTGGGAGACAATGTGAAGAAAGTGATAAGAGAGAGAGAAAAGACAGAAGTCACAAGCATTTGCAGTTGCTCTCTCACACTCTGGCTCTGCAATGAGTCCATGGACAAACTCTCCAGCCTGCACAGTCAGATAATGAGACATGAGCCTGTATTTAAAGCAGTGGTTCTCAGCATTGACTCTAGAGTAGCACATTTATAGTGTTTCCTGCTTGAATTATGCGCCAGTTTAACTAACGGCTCATTAACAAGTATTTCCTAAGCATAGCACAGAAAACATTTATATCCAAATCTTTAAAAAAAGAGATTCACAAACTTAAGTGCTATCTTTTCCACCCTGAAATGATTAGACAAAATCCTAACTGGGTGTTGGTTTTCTAAAAACTTACATTTGACTTTAACATTTGAGACAATGCTGGTAGAATGTGTAATGATAGAACATTTGAAAAGATGCTGATAGAATGTTTAGAAGCTACTGGTTGAACTTTTGAGAAGCTGCTGTTAGAGCATATCGGATGATGCTGGCAGAGCATTCGAGAAGATTAAAGAATGTTTGAGATGATGCAGGTAGAATGCCTGAGAATATGCTCATAGAACGTTTGAGAATCAGCTGGTGCCTTCAAAATGCTCATGTACTTAACCTCCATGGATGCCAAGATGTTTGTTATCAAGATTCTCTTCGGTAGATGGAGGTGAACTGTTAAGGAGGTTAATTATTTATTGTTATTTTAGTTGTGTTGGCAAAGGTGTACTTTAGCTTCAATCTAATGGTTCACTGAAATCACATGATTTACTCAAACAGTTCACAACTGACATACAGACAACAGTGATATTATGATTACCTACTTATTTCTGGCAAAGTAAAGTTTAGTTTAACATTAGTCACTGATACAAATAAGAGACTAGTGATGGTCTGCTTGATGCTCTCAATGTTTAGATCACGCCTTCAGAGTCTATTGAAGGATTGAGGAGCCTAAAAACTGAAAGCTCCTTGGCCTATTGATATCAGAACTTCTCAGTTATCTTTGAGAGTTCCTGAAAGATAGTGTGCTTTGGAAAGATTAGGATACTGCGTTAAATCTCCAGGGCTGGTCTCAGCAGGAGCAGGACCAGAGAACCACTAGACAAAGAGGGAGACACTTGAGGCTGGGTATCATCAGAGGTTATCACAAACAGCTGGATTTGTGTTTATTTGAACTCAGTGGATCAGGAAAGCAAAGCCATTTCCTATTCTTGGGCTGATGTTGCAAACACCTGCAGGATGTCCTTGAAGAGAAACTCCTCTTGCATACTTTCCTCTGCTCAACTCCTCATTTCTCACGAGTATTGTTTTTCCAAACTCATTAGCGTATAACTAAAACAAGCCCCGGCTCAGTGCAGGGGCCGGGCCCATGTTTATGTTTGGTGCGTATCCTAGGCGGGACTGTTTTGCTTATGGAGGCCCCACTCTTGGGAGCAGAGACAGCCACAGGCATAACATCTTTCTCTCTCTGTCTATCACCTGTCTCTCTCTCCCTCTTTCCTGTCTGTCTTTCCTCCATCTCTCTGTCTGTCTGTCTCTCTATGTCTGTCTGTCGCGCTCTCTCTCTGTCTTTCTTTCTCTCTCTCCATCCTCACACACACACACATGCAAACAACAGTGCAAATAATAAACGAGTAAAAGGTGTCACGCGGGTCTCTCGGGGCTTTTCGCAGGGAACCACACGCGCGCGCGCCTCGGCTCGCGCATCGCCAACGTTTATATTTCTTTAATGCTTGTTGCATTATTCTGTTTGAAAGGTGGCCTGTGAGATGATAAAGAGCTCTCTCTCTCTCTCTCTCTCTCTCTCTCTCTCTCTCTCTCTCTCTCTCTCTTCAGGAAAACCTGAAGTAGAGTCAGTGTTCTAACTGCAACCAAAAACTTGTTACAAGTCAGAAGGAAAAAATACTGAGCAGAAGAAAGAAAGGAGGAAGAAAAAGAGAAAAAAACATGAAATGTGTTCCAAGTTTGAAAAACCACACCACAGTGCATTTTGTATGTGCACGTGCAGCCGAAATGTGACTCATAGAGAGAGAGAGAGAGAGAGAGAGAGAGAGAGAGAGTGAGCAAGAAAGCAAGAGAATGGGAAAGGAATATAAAATAAAGTGTTCCAGAGTTTATGGGCGCTGTAAAAGTTTGGCCGTGTTTCTGTTTTACAGGCCAGGTTCCATGCCTCTGGGGTTCAGCCTGAACCCACCCCATCTCAGAACTGCTCTCTCACCCCCACGTTCTCTATCTCACGCGCTCCTCTCTGTGAAAAGCTGCAGAGCCGATCTTATCAGGGTTTCTTCAGAGACAAATCAGTTATCTTCAAGTGTACAGTGGAGCTTGTACAGAGTTTTTGAAGTCCTAAAAGTTGATTAAGTGAAACCAAGTAAACATGAGACAAAAATATTTAAATTTGCCATTTATTTACTGAAGCAAAATAAACCAAAACTGAATATCTATCAGTGCCAAATGTATGTGAACTGCAAAGATTAGCTGTTAATTTAAAAGTGGAATCAGAGTCAGGTGTTTTCAATCAATGCGATGAAATGCGATGATTTGGGTGTTTTATTAAAATAAGAATAATCTATCAAAGTCTAGCCTTCACAACATGTTTGGGAAAGTGTTGCCTGGTACAAAAAAGTTTAGATGCCACCAATCCTCTATCACGCAGATATGTCATAATGGAGGAGATTCAAGATGACTTGTAGCCCTCTTCATAGGTGGTTGGCTGACAAAGACCATTTCAAGAGAAAGAAGTTAGTGATGTCAAAAAGAAACCTAGAGTAAATTCTAACTGCCTCTTCTATACTGGCTGACATCAATGATAACCATCATTGAGAAAATTAGTCCACCAACAATGGTAAAGGTGGCCAATTCTCACTCTCTCTCTGAATGACTGAAAACTATATCCAGGAATTAACAAACCTAAACAGAACTTTTTTAGATTTTGGATTAATCCATCCTAAACATCCTTATCCCAATATAATCCTTGTCTCTCCTCTGTACATGTCTAAAACAACGCAAACTTGCTTTTCTAACTTTTTCCCCGCCTCCTGTTATGTTTGGAGAATAGAAAAAACAGAGCAGTCCAGTATTAAAATATAATGCACAACTTTAATCCACAACTGCAGGTGACAATTAGTCCCACCTGGTGAATGTCTATTCTTCTGGAAAGGCTTTACAATAGATTTTGGAACACTGCTGTGAGGATCTGATTGCATTCAGCTTGAAGTGCAATAGTGAGATTAGGTACTGATGTTAGAGGATAGGTTTTGAATCACAAACAGCATGCCATAAAGTTCATCCCAGTGCTTTTTGCTGATGATCCATCAGCTCTACTGCTCTACAGCCTGAAAGGCTTCATATCCCTTTAGTCTACACTTGGCACCAGGCATGTTGAACTTAAGTTTGTTTGATGCTGCTCCAGAGTGTCCAATTATGTCTTCAGTGTTTTTCTATGGAGATAGTCTAAGCTGTCATGAGGATTTTCTATACACCTTTAAACTACTATAAGACAGCAAGTTATTCTCATGTATCTTGTATCTCCGCCTGTTGTTTTCAAGGTAGCTTCACAAAGATAAAATTTGTAACCTGCTGAAAATACATTTGCAGCATTTAGCAGACACTCTTATCCAGAGCAACTTCCATGTCCTGATTACAGGGACAGTCCCCCTGGAGCAACTCAGGGTTAAGGGTCTTGCTCAAGGACCCAGTGGTGGTAGTGTCAGAAGTGGGATTCTAACCTGGGACCTCTTGAGCCATAGGTCCATAGGCAAGTACCCTACCACTAGACCACCACCATAGAATATACAAACAGACCTAAATTGTAACAACACATATGCATCATTTGAGTAAATACGTGTTTAGAAAATGACCTTTCTGTTACTGCCTTTTTTATTAGCATTAATGTATTAAGTGACATTGGAAAGGCTGCCCAATCTTGATGAGAACCCACACTCTTACCTTTCCCATCAGTTCACTTTATTTCCTTTTCCTCTTTTCTTTTTTGTGTCAAGCTGTTTTCATCATTTAAAGATCTGTCTAAATTTGTCTTAAGTTTAAGCACCTGGGACAAATCTTTTTTCTTTCCATTTTCTAAGGGACAATAACCACAGATTCTCTGCAGGAAACACTATAATTTCAGCAAATGAACATAAACTTTGCACAGCTTTGCAGTGAAAACGAAGTTAATTCTCTGTTTAACCTTAGGCTTGGTTAACTGATTTTCACTTAGAGAACCAACAAAATGTATGTAGGGATCTGTAAAATTTTGAATGCAGGTCACCAAAACACTGTCAAAGACCCATTTGAAAGCTGAAAATTTCCGGCACGTTCACTGGAATGCCTAAGTCTGTCATCTATAGCCGGAGGCCACTGTACCAGCATCAGAGTTTCTGAATGTACTGCCACAACCACTCAAATTGCAGAAGACTTGAAAAAAAAGTACATTAATGAATGAAGGATAACTCTCTTCTAGGATTGATACACAAGGCTTGACATGACATGCAACATACTGCAGATAGTTATTAAAGGAGCAGGAACTAGACTAGTTTTTAACTAGTTTTTCTGCCAGTAAAGTAATTTAATGGTAAGTTCTGCTGGTTTCATCCATAAATGAACTGCTCTGAAGCTGTGGGCTACATTGAAGCTTTCAGTAAACTAATACACTCACTATTCAACTACTCTCATTACTTTATTGGACTGTATTTTCTGAAGCAGTAGCTGTTCTATGTGGATTTATAAGGTTTCACAAAACAAGCTGGACTGCTAAGTGACTATGTGCAATAGAATACCAAGAACCAAGTTACAACATATTTCTGTTTATTCAAAAATGTAACTGCTCTCATCACTTCTTTCTTTCCTCCTTTTCATCTTCCTTTTTGGTTCTGGGAATAGTAGGCTTCCACACACACACACACACACACACACACACACACACACACACACACACACACACACACACACACGAGAGGCTCCGGCCCATCCTTGTATTAGCACCAGGCCTGTCTGCATTCCCTAGGCTAAACACTGCAAACAGTGGCACCTCCCTCAACTGCATTTTTCCATTTTAACAAGGAACGGCAATCCATTGCAGCAGACACAGCCGGTACATTTACCCAACGCTCTGGGGCGGTTTTACAAAGTGATGGAAGGAGTGTTCCTTTCAGGCTTTGCTGTTGCAGCCACAATCAGAAACTGCTGAAACAGCTCCACTCTTGGCCATGCAGTAATGCCGCTAAACATATGTTCAAATCTCATGTACGCAGTATGGGCAATAGACTTAGCCCAGCAAAGAAAATCACTTACAACTGTTAAGTAGTGTGGCTTTGCAAAGTGTGCACTATATAACATTAGAACAAATACAAATAAACATTAATATGGCAATAAACAAGTACTTTTTCTTTTCAAAGTAATTCTTGTGAAGGTAGAAGAAACAGATTTGGTTCTTCTTCTCCTTCATGGACTAAACCCATGGAATATATTTTGAGTCAGAACACTCGATTTAACTTAATATGCTATCAAATACCAGATATTAAGTGGCTGTGAGGAAAAATTTAGAAATGGTTAAATACTTTCAGATGTGGGCAGCGGTGGTCTAGTGGTTAGGGCATTGGACGCATGATCGGAGGATCGGGGGCTCGAACCCCTTCCCAATAGGTTGTCCTGAGGTACCCTTGAGCAAGGTGCCGTCCCTGTCATGCTCCTTCCTGCGATGGGCTGGCGACCTGTCCAGCGTGTGTCCTTCCCCCTGTGTGAGCTGGGATGGACCCCAGCACTCCCCACAACCCTGCTTGGGACAAGCAGCAGAAAATGACTGACTGACTAAATACTATTGGACATGGAACACAATCTAATGAATAAACACTTGTTGGTATTTGTATTAAATCACTTTCACTGTACAGTGAATGTCCTTGAATGAATTAAACATGCTTGTTTACTTAAACTTTTTGCAGCTTAAATACAGTTGTATATGTTGCATACATTGCTCCCCATTTGAACTGTTTTTTTTTTTTAAAGCCAAGACACCTTCTAGAGGGAGAAAACATAAAAAGTATTTTTTTGTGAGCACAATATCTATGTAATTTTTGCCTGGAATGGTTTAACATATTGGGATAAAATAAAACATTAATGCACCACAACTAACGCAAAGGCTATATTTTATCTTTGTGATTTTTTTTTAATGAAGTATGTTCCCAGTAGAGGATCTACAGAAGATTTTCTCTGTAGAGTTATTTACACTTAAATGTTACATACAAACCTTTTAGCATAACCTGGGGTGCAACAGAAAGATTGTTTGTGATTAACATGGCAGCTAGATGTGGTTTGAGACAAGTGTGTGATGATTAGGCTTGTGGTTTTCATGAGGCTAATTAGGGGGGTATCAACTTCCATTATGTGTGTCTACTTTAGTGAGAAACCTTAAAAAGCCAATGTTCACCGACCATGTTTTAGCTTATTTACCACATGAGAAGAAATACTTTATATATAATAAGTTGTATTGAACTTATTCAAAATTATGTAAAAATGAGACCCATTTCAAATGACTGTTCTTTAAAATGCCTCTTTAAAAACAGTCTGGACTGAAATATTTCATACCTTAATTTTGAACTGGCAAGACTAAACTGAGTAGGTAGACGTGTTGATTTTTTCAAAATATTGCAAAAAAAGTCCATTCAGATATTATGGGTTTTGCAGCTAATTTTCCTATCATGGGCTGTCAGGACAGAGGAGTGAATCAAGTGGTTTTCAAGGTTTTTATGCAAAATCTAAATGACTGAAGAAAAAAAGGAAAAGCTGTTTTTCTTAATAAACATGTTCCCTCTTTGTCTTCTTTCTCTTACTGTCTATCCCGTGTTCATATTTTGTTTTCACCACTCCTTTTCCCTTCCCTCCTTCACCTGCATCAGCAGTAAGGAACTATGTAGACATGTTTTGGTGGGAATGGGGAACTGTCTCTCAACACAGAATGGGCCCAAAGTGCCAGCTCTCATCACGGACCCTAACTGAAGGTTACTTGCGGCGAAAGACAGACAAGCATGCGTGTGTAAACAAGCTAGAAAGGTTAATCGGCTAGAAGTGTTGTTTGAATCACAGTGAGACAAGCTTGGTCATGTTTTCAGAGCCACCTCAGTACAATCCTGGACACCCAGAGATGTTGCTAAACCCTCAAAGCCACAAGAGAAACAGCCCATTTCTGTTTGCTTATAGGCTAGCAAATGAGCATATTATGAGCTGATAATATGACAACAGCATGTGGGAGCTCTTCAGTGCTAAATGCTGTAAAACAGCGTGGCAGGTCAAGGCCTGAGACCTCCAAGGAAGATAAACTGAAACATATGTGCCTGCATGTGTGACTGAATGAGGGTTTTAAAGGGGAATGTGTGGTGAGGATTTAGGGGGTCTCTGGTTGTTTGCTTGTCCTTTGTTCAAATACCCAATTACATACAACCTTACACACTGACATGCACATACTTGTTGCTATGGTATTGTCAAACCCACACCAAAAACCTTTTATTTTGAGAGAAAGCCATTGATATCCAGTAGATATTGTCCAAAATGACTGGTTAGCAGGTGGAGCAACATGAGTCCTTTCTGTGCATTGTTTGCATGTTCTCTCTGTTTCAGTGTTGATGCTCTGCTTTCCTGCTACAGTCCAAATACATCAACTGGAGATACTAAATAGCTTTCTAGGTGTAGCTACGTTCTAGGTTCTGTAGCTACGTGTCTGTCCTATAAAGACCTGGCGATATGTCTAAAGTGTTTCGCTGCCTTTTGCATTGTGAGCTCAGGGATCCAGCACCCAGTGGTTTGATAAGCAGAGAATGAGACTTAAATTCTTTTATTAATAACATATATGGTTATGATTTATAGACTCTAAATATGCATTGTTTTCTTTTTAATTCTGTTAAAAGTCTTTTTAATTTTAAGTCATCAAAAATATGTATATTTTTTGTGTGACATTTTCTTTCCAAAAATATGTTACAAATGGACTGACAATGAACATTTCATTCTACACTAAATTCTGTGCTTCACCACAGACCCTCTTTATGACATATGAAAGTATTAATAGTAGTATCTGGTAGCAGGAACAGTAACAGTAACTACTACATGTATAACAAATATTTGGCTCTAAAATAAAAGGAATCACCCTTTTCATAGCATCACAAGGTTTTTTTTCTTTTCTTGTATCCATCTAAATGGAAGGTAATCATAGGTCACATGCAGTTGTTTGCCTTTAGATTAATATTAAAGACTGGACTGTAAAAAACACTAATCGTCATCATGGTTAGTACAAAAAATGCTATTATACAATCCATCCAAATCTAACTTTAGGGTAACATTACCACATTATTATTCAAAATGCACACTAAAAAGAATCTTCTTGTCTCAAGCTAAAAGGTTTTATTACAATCCTAATGATGAATACATACAGTACATGGATTGCTATCAGACAGGCACAGCAGGAGATGCACACATGCTTCACATTTTTAGCCTGAGCTCTTTTAACGCACAGACACTGACTGTTTTTGTATGTCTCGACTATGTGGTTTACTGTTACCAGAAAAATATCCAACACCCTGTGGCCTATGACCTCTAACCCAGGTTACATGGCATTAAAAAGATGCATATGTGTGTGTGTGTGTGTGTATGTGTGCACATGTGTGTCTGTTTGTGTGGGTGAAACAGAGTAGATGAAATAACATAAAGGCACTGCTAACCCGATAATGCAAGAAGTAAGCCACAGCTCTAGGCCAGTGGAACAGAATACACATGCACACCTGACTGAAGTTCAACCCCCCTCCAGTATGTGCTAAGCTTTTCTTCTTTTCAAGATTGCACCATGAAGAGCCTTCAGCTACTGACGTCCTGAAGAGGGGTGAGAGGTATTGAGGCAGAGAATGGGATGGTCTGAAGAAAATAAGCAACAAGTCAACAGTATTTTACTTCATGACATTACATGAAGTTTGTCTCAGACACCAGCAGAGCAAAGCAAAAATACAAATCTCTTCTTTGGGTAGGACTGAAGATATATTGGACCCTTTTAAACACACTCTTTTAAAATTCAGTCACAATATAATAATATTTTTGGTGAAAAATACATATATATACATATAATACATAAAGCATACTTAAAGTCCCAACATGATGTGCACTGTGTGTTTCATTTCAAAATACCCGATATACACAAAAAAATAACATTTCTTTTTTTTTTAAGTGGTTATAACTGTAGCATAACTGTATTAATTGATTTATATTTATTATATTTGCAAAGCCCTTTCCCATCAACACATAATGATGTCACCTCATGTCAGCTTCACAGGAAAGTTCTGGGTTTGATTCCCTGGCAGGGTAGCCTGAGACCTTTTGGGGTAGGGTCTGCATGTTCTCCCTGTGTCTGCATGGTTTCATTCCACTGTCCAAAGACATGCAAGCCATAATTACATAATTAGATAATTACAATTACATTTATTAGTTTTATATTACATACATTGTTGGACCCTTAAATTTGTCTTGATTATGCACTTCCTACCACATTTACCAACCTAGAAACTTCCCCTGCATCATCTTCTGAACAAGCTGTGTGCTTTCTATGTGCTTTTTGCTTTTTCTCTGGGGGAGGTTGGAACTGAATTGAGTGATGTCTGCTCCACAGCTCCCTCTCAATCAATAAGCTAAATGGCCCAAGTGCACTTTATTGGGCATGGATGCAATTAGCATAAAATCTGTTTTATTTCATTACACACTTTCCTTCCCTGCTGCACTCTTTCTCTGGGCTTCTCTCTAGAGGCTAAACCTTTAAATAAGTCGTAAATGATCTACAAGTCTCATTATGAGCTTGACTTTGCCACACTGGTGACCAGTTGACCTTACTGGAAAACATGCATTTCTGCATCAGGTTGGAAATGTTGGGAAGTGAAGCCCAATGTAATCTAATTCTGAGCAGCTTGTGACTCAGGCTTTAGCACTCACTTTCTCAGAATGCGATGACTAAAGTCAATGTGTGTGTGTGTGTGTGTGTGTGTGTGTGTGTGTGTGTGTGTGTGTGCGTGAACCTGTGCAGGTCCACTACAGCTGAAAGTAACTAAACTCATGCACTGAACAGGCTTGCTTATGCAGCTGCTGTAAATGGCATTACACCTTGGACGGTCATTTCATTCTGCTGACTTAAGACAAATCACTTTCCAGTCCAATTCCAATGCACATACAAGTGCAAATGTGTCTTAATGTTGGCTCGGCTGCATATCTTAAACAGAATGTGAACGGCCTTACAGAGGCTGGAAGGTAACGCATTTGCTTCAGGCCCTGGGATTTGAACCACACACCAAAAGATCAGTTCATCTAGTCACAGTAATAAAGGAGAAATATTGGCTAGACTGCTGAGTTCTGTGTTTGTTGGCCCCCAAGCTTCTGTCTTATGTCCAAGTAGGGCTTCAGCGCCAGAGAAGGAGTATGTATGGTCTCTATTTTTGGCTCTTTGTAGTGGCTTCCTCTGGCTTCTGTAACAGGCTTAATATACATTTTAACATTTGAAGCAACAGTATAATTCTGACCTTCTTCTTTGCTTAATTGTTGAGGTGTAGGACCACACACTAGGGTTAAATGCACTACCGCAGTGCACAATAAAGAGAGAAGGCCAGGATTGCTCTTTACTTTTGCTGCAATAGCATCACTCTCTTTTAGCCTTACATTTCAATTTTTTTTTTAATTCTGTAGTTGTGAGTATGCACCACTGAAATTAGATGTGACAAAAGGTATGACAAAAAGTATATTGTCATGTTGGATACTGTTGTTTTATAGTTATTCCATTAGTTTATGCATTTGTATAATTATTTATTGCTGAACAACTGTAAATGCTGTGAATTGCTTGTTATCTGTTTTGCAACTGAGGAGTAATGTATGTAAACAACCTCTAGAAGTGAAAGTGACAACTTATCACTGTGAATACACAGCACAACACACAATGTACCACAATGAAATGCAGCTGCTGCAGTTCAACCATACACACATGTGCAGCAGGGGGCAGCTATTGAAAGCACACAGGGAGCAGTGTTGGGGACAGTACCTTGTGCAAGGGGACCTCAGAGCTACCTACTGGTCTGGGATTTGAACCCACAACCTTTCTATCCTGGGGCCGGCTCCCCAACCACTAGTCAACCACTGCTCCAATGCTTCAATTATTGCATTAGCTGGGAATTGAATGAGGGTCTCCTGCATTGCGGGCAAGAATTCTGCCACTGAACCACAAATGTTTGTTCTACATATATACATATATACATACATGCAGCTGAGCCAACATTAAGACACATTTACACTTGTATGTGCATTGGAAATGAACTGGAAAGTGATTGAAGTTACTGTCCAAGGTGTAATGCCATTTACAGCAGGTGCATACATATATATATATATATATATATATATATATATATATACATACACACACACATACACACACACACACACACACACACACACACACACACACACATATATATATATATATATATATATATATATATATATATACATACACATATATACATATACATATACACATACATATATATTTATATATTAAAAAAATGCTGTAAACAAAGAATGCTTTCAGAAATGGAAGTGTTAATCATTTATTTTCATCAATCAACAAAATGCAGTGAATGAACAAAAGAGAAATCTAAATCAAATCAATATTTGGTGACCCTTTGCTTTCAAAATGTTGTTAATTGAATTCTTCTAGGTACACTTGCACACAGTGCTTCTTGGCCGTGGCTGGTAGGTCATCCCAAAACATCTTGGGAGAATCCAACCACAGATCTTCTGTGGATGTAGGTTTCCTTACATCTCCTTCTGTTTCTTTCATATAATCCCAAACACACTCGATGATGTTGAGCTCAGGACTCTGTGGGGGCCAGAAGATGCGGGTTTGCAATCCATATGGGTTTGAAGGGTAGTATCATCAAATATTGGATTTGATTTAGATTTTCTTTTGTTCGCCTTACTTTATTTATATTTCTGAAAGCATTCTTTGTTTACAGCTTTTTTTCCACACCTGCCTAAAACTTTTGCACAATACTGTATACATATACATTTTCTGACATTTACTGAGAAGATCCTTCTTTCTTTTGGCTGCTCCCATTAAGGGTTGGGGTGGATCATATGGATCTGTCATTCCCACCCTTCTGGGCCTCTACATCTTCCTCCTTCAAACCAACTGCCTGAATGTTCTCTCTCACCTCATCATCATATGAAACCCTCATTTTTCCTCTTCCAGTTCCTACAGGCAGCCCTATCCTCACATCATCAATTTTGTTACATGTGTACTGTTCATTAACTTTAAGTGATTTTGGAGTTGCATTGTAATGCTGGATTTTCTAATGAACTTAGCTGTTTTGTGTTTTTTTTTTTATCTTGAATCTTGTAATTTATTACTGGTGATTTCTAAAGATAAACACTAACATATTAAAGGAGACTGAACTAATCTTTAAAGCTTTGCTAACTTTGAAACTGACAAGTAATTTATACAGTCATGAGAATGAGAACCTAAAGTGTATACTTGCAGGTCTTTGAATTATATTAGCTGTAACTTTGAGAGCTGACTGAGGTGCTGGTGATTATATTTCATCTCATCTAGAATTATAAGAGCACACCCAAATACAGTGATCCCACACGCTGCACAATTTTGAACTGTAATCTCCACATTGTTTCTTTGTGCGAGGCTAGTGTTGCGCCTGAGCCGAGGTAAAGATAGAGATTAAGCGCTGTGTGTGGTTATGGTGGTGGGGGAAGGGAGTAATACTTTAGCAGCTGCTTATCCATAAATCTGTCCCCCAGTGCACCCCTAATTCTCTTGTGATCGCCTGTCAACACTTAAAAAAAAGGCTCACTTGAATGTCAATTGTCTCAGAATTCAGTTCAGTTTGACTTCACAAAAACACAGTTTTAACCAAGGCCATCTTACATTAGATTTGGTGTAGTTAAAGATTAGTGGGTAATAGTATAATTATAGTCGTATGCATTTGCTGCTAAGACTATAATTTATGGTTATGGTGTTGGAAGATTATTAATTGAATAAAGAGCCAAAGGGCCTACTGCTAGTTTATACAAGGATTTGCAAAACTCACTCACTCATTTTCTTAGATGCTTGTCCTGATTAGGGTCATGGAAGATGCTGGAACCTATCCCAGCTCTCACGGATCGCGGTAGGTAGGGAATCACCTGGGGCAGGTTACCAGTCTACTCCAGGGCAGACACATAGATGAACACATTCACACACACACAGACACACACAGACACACACACACACACACACACACACACACACACACACACACACACACACACAAATACCCACCCAAGCACCCAAGCCTCATTGATGCATGTGAAGAGAAAAAGCTAGCCTAACTGGTTCAATGTTACAGAAGATTTACTGTAGCACAAACTGCTATAAAAGTTAATGCCTGTTATGATAGAAAGCTTTCAGAACACAGAAACTGGTCTGAATGCCCATATCGATTCCTGTCTACCACAACTGGGGCAAACAATGGGCACATAAACATAAACGGAACTGGACCATGGAGCAATGGGTGAAGGTTGCCGGATGTAATTAATTTGGCTTTCTTTTATATTATGTGGACACCTCACAGTTCAGTGCAGGATGTGACCACAGCACACTTTCAAAGATTGGAGTCAATGTCTCAAGCATCAAAACTATTTTGCCAGCATAAGGGTAACTTACACAGCCTTAACAAAATTAGGCAAATGTTTTTAATTTTGTGAATAATTCACACACACACACACACACACACGACACACACACACACACACACTTTTTGACACCCTTGCTAGCTTAAGTGCCCTCTGTCCAGAATGGAATTTTTTCACATAGTGAAAGACTGGCCATCACACCCATTAGAAATTACTTCACAAATGTGTGAAATGTACTTGGCGCATGTTAGATATGTTATTAGGCTAGAGATCGTTACTGTGGCTACAGCTCCCAAACCTGTTGGTAGAGCTAATATTACTTACTCAAGTCTAGTCTGTAAATATAGATATGGCATTTCCGTTGACAAATGCGTATAAAACTAACGCAACTGGACATGTGAGAACTTCACATGAGTGATACTAATGTGCTAAAAGAGCCATTTTGGATGAAAAGAGACTTTCTTAGTGCATTCACTTACTTCCCAGCTGGATAGACATTGTAGACATTGTTCTGAAGAAGAAGAAGAAGAAGAAAGAATAAGAAGTACACTGTATAATCAGTCCCTCAACCCATACAGGCTTTATCATTACTCAAGAACTATGCTTTCATTAAATTTATGAATGCTCATTTAAATCATTATTAGCATTCATTTTGGGAAGATGAAATATATATATAGAATAAAAAATATATAATACAAATAAATGAAATGTATTATAAACTACTATATTGATTATGTGAAATACTTTTTAATATAAAGCTTATATACACTTAATACTTTATAAAATACTTCTAAATGCTATAATAAGGCAAATTGCGTAGTGACATTGAACTTTGATCAATACTGCCCAACACCAGCAGCACACGTGACCTTGTTTTTTGAGTGCATGCATACTGTGTGTGTTTCTATCACCTGGCATATTTCTTGCTGCAGTGAAAATTATTAATAAGGATTATTAGAGCTGTTCATGAGTTGTTTGCTGAGAAACTAGTAACTCAGGCACACATTATCACAATCATAATCATCTGGAGGATGATGTTGTCTTTATTTCATTCCCAACACTGTAAAAGTGATTAGGTTTTTGTGTGTCTGTGAAAACTCCTGGCACGTTTCTTGCCAAGTGAGAGTTGCGCCACTCTGAACGCCTCTGGTGACGCCTGCAGTCTGTGCCACTCACGACCCTGTGGCCTATGCCAGGGCATAAAGCTTCCCTTCATTCTCCAGGGGAAGAGAGAAAGAGAGAGGGACTCTTTTCTGACTGTGTCCATCAGGTCAGCAGGCTGACAGTGAGTGATTGTAGACTATGGCACAATGCCCGCCATGGAGCTGGCACACTGGCACACTGCCTCCGGTGTTATCTTACCCACAGAGAGGAGCATTATGGCAAAGCTTTGGTAACTTCTCTGAACATGGAACACACTCTCACAGACAGTATTGCCCTTCTTTAACACCCTTCTATTCACCTCTGAAGTAAATTCTTTAAGAATCAATTTAGTACATCCTTAACTCTTTTCACCACCATTTAGTTCCATTGTATTGATTTTTGACAAAAACAAAAAAGTCCACAAATATCACTGCAGGAATTGTTCACACACCCTTATAAACATTTTTTTGTTCTTAAAGACATTTTGTCTTCTCCTGTAACACTTATTATAAATGTTACCTTTACATTACATTTAAGCACCTTTACGATCAATGCATTTCAAAAATCTTTCAGATCAAAGCATTGTGGTCAGCTGTGTTTCTAGATACATGCAACCTCTGCACTTGCCTAGGGCAGTAGCAGCAGGGGTTTAACATTTCTTTAAAGTATGAAAGGAACCAACAAGCATTGCTCTTCAAATGCAGCCCAAGCATAACTAACCAAATCTATTTGAGGTCAGTTTTGTAGGCCACAGTTAGCTCAAGCAAGCACTCACAACCACACCAGTCCTGAAGACCATTTTAGTTAGCCTTCACTAGTTAAATATGCATAACGCTTCTCTTCAGTTTGCAGAGACTGTCGGTAACAAAATAAGGATACCATTGCTCATTGTTTCTGATTGCTATGCATTTTTACACCTTCAGTTACTAACAATATACCAGTTTATATTCACTACCTAAGCACCATCTGCTTTTCTCCTTGCATTATCGTCTTCAATAAGTCTCCCAGATTCTTTCCCTCAACTACTGTCTTTCTCTTTACCACCAATTTCCTCCTCCTATTCCTTATTGCTAGAGTCTGTGGCAGTCTCTGAGAGTTTACCCATTGCAGAGAAAGCATCAGTCATGCAGAGTAAAGTTCAACACAGAAATAAACCAAACACACTCTGCACACACAATTCCACTTAACATTTAAATGTTTACTGTCTTGAGTACTTGGGACTGCATGCATGTAGAGAGGGGGGGGTTTGGAGAACAAGAAGAAGGCAAGAAACTGTAAATAATTTTTTCATTGACTGCATTAATACATTTGTGATCATTAGATAAACAAATATTTTTGAAAGAAAGATTCATCTCTACTCAATCACAACTAGCAAAAGCTTTATTTTCATTGCATTGATAGTGATACAACCAAGTGGACCATCAGCTAAATGTATGTTTTCATGCAGCAAAACGAAAAGAGGTCAATCCATGAGAAACGTTTCTGACTAATTGACTGATCTGCCTCATTATAACAAGATGACAAACAACATTTCTCTAACTCACTTATATGCCCAAACGCCAATATAAAATCTTTTGTTATAGGATGTTTTTTTTTTATTATTTTGGACTGTGTTAGTTCTTTAATCAACATATGACACAATGTTAAAGGAAACTTCAATTTTTATATAATTTCACAATGGCTTGTATTATACATTGTATCTTGTACTAGATTATGAAATATAGAGACTTCAGAAAGTTACTGTTTTTTGACTGATGTAATGATCAGGAAGTCAGTTGGGTTCAACTGTCCTTGCCAATTTTTCCTCATTTTATAGTGCCCAGAATTTATCATGGAAAAATTAATCCATTCTGTGATATTTTTAAAGCCACTATATCTCTTCAAAAACAAACTGGTTTAATAAACATTTACACACATATTTTTGAGTAGCAAAGCCAAGATATTGGGACATTAGAGAGTGATGCACCCATTTGAGACTAAGAATAGAGAGACTTTCTTTTAAAGATGCCACAGAAGAACCATTTTTGATTCCCTAAAGAGCCTTTCTCTGGATTGTTCTTAGAGACATTTTATAAATGGCTTTAAAAGAATAAAGAACCTCCACACAATGTTGAGATTCAAAACAAAAATTTATTAGAAAATTCTGCCCACACTGTCCTTGCTTTCTCTTTCTCTTCCATTAAGTTGATATTTGATCTGCAGTGGATATTTCTTTTTCCAGGGAGGAACAGAACTTATATTTATATGCCATTTTTTAAACTACACTCAACAACAAAGGCACCAGAAAAGATTTTTTGAGCAACACAATAGAAGAACACTAAAGATTCTTCTGGCTCTAAAATGTTTAAAAAGTCAAATGTACTATGAATTTACTTGATTTATTTTTAGGGGCAGGATTGTGGGTTCGAACCCCTTCCCGGTGGGTTGCTCTGAGGTACCCGAGCAAGTGCCGGGTCCCTGTTGGTTTGCTCTCCCGATAGGCTATGACCTCTCCAGGGTGTGTCGCCGCGAGCCTATTCTGTGTGAGCTGGGATGGACTCCAGCACCCTCCGGTGACCCTACTCAGGGACAAGTGGTACAGAAAGGACTGACATTTTGTTTTACTAGGAAATCCATACATTCCTTCAAGGGCATTGCTCCAAAAACACTTTTATCACCTTTTCTTTTGGAGTGTTGATGAAAAAAATTAAACCCAAATATATGCACAGGATTAATCTGGCACTTAAACAGGGATTGGCTAGCGAAAGTTATGGTTAGGTTATGCCTCATCCATATTTAAAAATTGCACAATACAAAATATCAAAGCCAAGCTCTGGACTTCTAATGAAAACAAAGTCTGTTCCAATTTCAACAATTCTGTTGGAAAAACCATCCACCGGGATGAGGGAAAGAGATGGAAAATAAGAAAAAAAAAAAAAGATTGTATAGGAAATACATTAAGGTAGGGAGTGTGGGATTTGTCATCTAGCGTCAAAATGCAAGGGTCAGGATGGGTAGAATGTGTGATGGTGAGCTGAACGGAGGAATAAAAACAAGAGCGACTGGAACAAACGAGGAGCAGATGTTCTCTCGCAAACATGGTGGATGGATTTGGGATCCCCACTTCCTGTCTGAGGCAGAAAGGAGCACCACATCCCTCCATGCATACACACACACACGCACACACAGTCAAAGGTCAGCCTGCACGAGGCCCGTCAAGTTAGAGTTTCCAAACTACTTGCAAAGCAGGCCACATACATAATTCCACACCATCACCCAAACAAACTGAAGGTCGATAGGTTGTATGGAGAAATGTAGAAAAAGGAAGACCATCAATAGAAACTGCACCCATAACACCGCAGCCTAATAATAATCTATCTGAAACAGGAAGGGTTATTAATGGAGCATAGTTACATTTGAAACTGCAGTGTTTTGACTTGCTTTGACATAGTTTTCATTTATTTTCACTGCAGATCTGTGTTAAAGAATAGCTCACAGGTCAGTCATGAGAAAAGCAGGCACCTGAATCTGGTACTTGGCACAGGTATCCATTAAACTCAGTAAAATTGTTGGGTTTTATATGTAAGAAAAAAAGAGTAAATATAGACAACATAAACTGAACCACATTTCAGTAAGCGTATAAAGCCTTTCTAAATGTTTAATAAACACCTTACAAATGATGAAAAACACATAACTGGCTGGTTTTGATCATAACACGTGACAAGTCTGATGCAGCAACTTCCAGGAGCCTGTGCTGTGCTCATTACTAACTAAACCAATAAATAATAAAGTAAAAAAACATTGCTTGAGATTTTATTCAGAGGTAAAGTGAATTAAGACGAAACATCAAAAACTAAAGTAAAAAAAAAAAACCCAGAAAATATGATGGGCCATACCAAAAAAATTAATTTTTTGTATCAGGTGATAAATGTTATTAGTTAACATGGATCTTTGCTGCAAAAAAAACTCAAAAACAAACTCTCCATAGAAAAGATATATACTGCGGGAGCTCAGATGCGGCGTGTTACTTATTTTATCCTCTCCATCAGTCTTTCAGTGCCAATTCGTTCTTAACAATTGATATAAGGTTATCGATTTAACAGTCACCAGTGCCCTTTTTATATGCTTCTGAGTTTCGTTATTAACTGCAGTTATTAAAGGTTTTAAAATTGCTCAGTACTGATAAAACTTATTTGAAAATACACAATACCCCATCTGAAATCATTAATAAAAAGAGTCTCTGTATAAAACTTTGTTTGTTTTGGGTTTGTTTTTGCTGTTGCTCTGATTACAGCTTACAGTGTGTGATTAGGCATTTTGGCATCTTATTTCCATAACTGTGATTGTGTAAAATCTATGTGTACTAATCCACATCCAATCTGCATGTCTCAAAAAGGCCCAAACAGGTTGAATGGAAGCACCAGTTAGGTTCAGTCAATTCAGACAAATGTGCTTGATTGTACTTATATATATATATATATATATATATATATATATATATATATACAGTACTGTGCAAAAGTTTTAGGCAGGTGTGGAAAAAATACTATAAACAAAGAATGCTTTCAGAAATATAAATAATAATTGTTTATTTAGATCAATTTACACAGTAGCAAACAAAAGAAGGGCCTAATTTAAATCAATACTGGTGTTACACTCTTTGCTCAAACCAGCACACTCAACCTTCTGGCCCCACAGAGCCCTGATCTCAACATCATCCAGTGTGTTTGGATTATAAGGAAGAGACAGAAGGATGTGAGGAAGCCTACATCCACAGGAAGATCTGTGGTTAGTTCTCCAAGATGTTTGGAAATAACCAATCCAGCCAGTTCCTCAAAACTGTGTGCAGGTGTACCGAAGAACTGATGTTGTTTTGAAGGCAAAGTGGGTGGTCAACAAATATTGATTTGATTTACTTTTGTTCATTCACACTGCATTTTGTTGATTGATGAAAATAAAACATCAACACTTCCATTTTTGAAAGCATTCTTCGTTTATATATATATATATATATATATATATATATATATATATATATATATACGTGTGTGTGTGTGTGTGTGTGTTTGGGAGGGGGAGGGGACTACTTTCTGAAATGGAAATGGTGAGGATGTGGATCATACTTTAAAAAAGTAAAGATAAACAGAAGTAACTCTTGGCTCTGACATTAGCGGTGTTTGGCCAAGGGTTTGTAGTGTGTTTAGAATAATACATAAATAAATGATAGAGTTTATTAACAACACATTTGTTTGCTTGGTTTTGTGCTCATTTGTGTTGTTAGATTGGATGTCTTCACTATTATTTCAAAATGTGAAAAAAAAAAAGTAGGTGTTTTGACTGGTGGTGTACAGAATACCTTTTTCCCACACTGTATTGATCAAACCTGCTGTTTTGTTTTTAATAACTGTAGTAGTGCTCGTTTCTACTAAGCTGTGTTTGCTTTATCTGCCCTTAATGTGGTTAGTTAGTCGTATATCTCAATCAGTCCCAGATCTCAATCAACTAGCCAGTTTAGTGCTGTGGTTGTTCAGAAAGTGTCCATGAATCATTCTCCAGTCATTAGTCATTGCCCCAGGGATCAAACCAGAATCCCGAAGTGATGGTGTTGTAGCGCAGCAATGCCCGCCATCATACTGTTGGACATTAAAAAGTGATGCACACCCTCCGCCAGTGTTAGTGGCTCAGTGGAGTGGGAGTGGAACAGGGGAAAGCCATGGGAACTGAAAGCTAAGGCAAAGAACATATATGGCTATGTCCACCACCTCTTTCTCTCTCACTAACTGGAGAAGGAAACAGCTGGATGTTGGTGTTGCTGAAGTATCTAAAGATAACGTCTGACCAGCCAGGCAGGAAGTTGGCACCTTGCCACAGGAAGTGGCCCACATTTAGAGCCGATGTTTAAAACAGTCTTTAAGTTGAACAAGTGATTTACAAGAGAGATAGTGAGGGAACGAATTTGATGAAGAAGAAAAGAGATTATAACTTCTTCACTGGCATGCTGTAATCTGGTCTTGCAATAGCAAACTATTTCTTCGTTTTTTCCATCTCACATTTCTGCCTCCGCCTCATAATAAACTCTTGCAACATGTATTGCAAAATCAACAGCTCTTGTTTTTATAGCCCCACACGTTCTTTTCCAGCGGCACTTTCACAAGCTTCCTTTTGATGAGGCAGGAACACAGCCTCCCCGATCTGCACACACACACACACACACACACACAATAAAGACCGCAGGCAGTTTTCCATCAGCCACACGTCTGAGCACATATGCTATAGTCAAGCAAGTGCTTACCTATACCAAAAAACACATGTGAGAGAGTGTTTGCTTGACCCTGTACTTTCTTGAGTCTAGTTATCAGAAAAGGCCTTGCTTGTTGTTTTTACAACTGGTAACGTAGCGAAAGTCCTAATTACTGAAACACTGACAGTAAATCTGAACCATTGCCCATCCCCCACCTCCACTGTCTCTCTGTTTGATGTCTCGGGGTAGCACAAAGTCTAACATACCGCCAGTGGGTTTGTGATAAAATCCCCTAAATCCATCTCCAAACACCTGCTGCACCTGTTGTGGTGAGCAATAACACACCAACACACATCTCTTTTAGATTTTTTCTTTTAGTACAGGTGGACATATCTTGTAACATGTTGTGCAATTTTTATAATACATAAATATACAGTAAATTAATATAGCACAAAATAAAAGATTTCAGAATGTAACGACATCCACTATCCTAGCGGTCTTACGCACAGCGAGTGGCAGAGGGGAAGAAGAACAGCAGAGCTGCCAGCCACCATCTCCATTTTTAATGCTGGCTTACCTCAGTGTCCCAAAAATACCTTCTGCCAGATAGAAAGACTTCATCCATCAGCACACACACACACACACACACATACACACACACACACGCACACATGCACACAGGCGCAGAGGGTGTGGGTAAATCTCAAACACTAGAGCCGAATGGGAATTGGATGTGTGTAGATGTGTGTCTCCCTACCAAAGAGATAGAAGAAAGAAAAAAGAGACAAAAAGCATACTAGAAAGACCAGACACACACACACACACACACACACACACACACACACACACACACACACACACACACACACACACAAATGCAGACCCAACCTTCCTCCGTTCCCATCTGGTCCCAGACGAAATGTTCTTTACAGCCCTGTCAGTGAACTGTGCGGCACGGCTTGGGTCAGTAAGTTTATAAAAGCATCGCAGAGAGCACTCAGTACACCCAAACAGCATAGACTGGATGGATGGATTGATGGAGTCTTCTCTTATTTCTTTTAAACTGTTCATAGCATAAAACATAGGAGGTGGTATCTTTTGCCTCAGAACCCCCTTTTTAATGGATGAGTACATGTGGGAAAGACTGGAATTGGTACATTGGATTAAACCTCTAATAACCAAATGTGTAGAATTGCAAATGTATGAACAATGATGTTTCAGTAGATATCTGAGCTTCACCTCATGTCCAAAATATTGTAGAAATCTGCTTATACAATTTTTTTCTGAAATCAAAGCTAATAAAAAGGAGTGCGTGTCCCTTTGCTGCAGTTACAGCAGTTGCAGTTGTATTCTCCTAGGAAGACTTTAAACCAGATGTTGGAAAAGCCTCATGAATATCACTCTGTTCAGATACTGATGTTGGATGACTAGTTCTTGATAATAAACACAGTACCAGCACATGCCAAAGGTATTGGTTATTAGGTATTGGTGCTCCATCAAGGGTCTGTAACCTTGTAGAGCTGTAACTCTGTAAAGATCTAAGTTGTGTTAAAGTAGTTGAACATATTCATTAGAAGGGTTGTGTGGATACATTCCTGCATAAACTATATATTTCCTCCAAAGGTTTTGCTAAACAAAAGGTTTGTGTTTTCATTTGGGTAGGCTAAAACATTATAAAATACTTCCATACACCAAACATATGCACAGGCCAATGAAGTTAGGCTCAAAAGCTAACCTTTTATTTTAATAGATACACTGAGGACTTTACACATAAGTTCACTTTTTCTTCAGCTCCAATTTTCTACGGATCTGTCTATGCTATTAATATAAACGTGTAAGTGATTTCATATGTGTTTATAGCCACTACTATTTCACATCCGCCGCAAACACGTGACTCTCCTTTCTGTGTGTGTATGAAGGTTGAAAAATAGCTAGAAAAGGCTTGTCCAAAAAACATATCATTTGATGTAAAAGGATATGTGTCTGTTTAAGAAATAATACAAAATACACAAAAAAACAGCCACTGAGGAAAGTAAATTGTAGTGTTTGTTTAATGTTTTGTTGTTGAAAAAAGAAAAATCATACATATAAGGAAATAAATCAATGTAGGTATCTAGATATCTCCCTTACCTCAATTTCAAGTTCAAAATCAAGTTTTTTACCCCACTGCCCATTTTTGTTTGCTTAATATTATTGATTTCTATTATTACATTTGTAAACACAATATTTCACTTCACCCACTGTCTGTCCATCCATCCATTCATACTTTACTGGAAACCCCAACTGCTATAGCCCTCTCATAAGCATCATAGACAGAGGGTGACTTTTCTACAGGTTAAAAATGTTTGTGAATATGACCGTGTATGTATGTGTGTTTGTGTGCGTGTGTGTTATTTTGCGTGTGAAGTGGGAGCTGAAACAGTGCCGTGACGTTATCTGGTAACCACAGTTTCTCGTCTCTCTTTCAACAGTGCTTTATCCCCCAGCAACCCCAACATGAGGAGGCGGAGCCACACTCTTTATTATATCGGAATCCCACTACACTGTGACATCACAAACAGAGTCAGAGGACACCTCCATACACCCCTACACACAGACACAGACAGACAGACAGAGAGAGAGAGCGAGAGAGAGAGAGAGAGAGAGAGAGAGAGAGAGAGAGAGAGAGAGAGAGAGAGAGCGAGAGCGAGAGCGAGAGGGTGTCTGCGTATTGGATTCTACACTTGACTAAATATGATGTCTGTCTTCTCCTCCTACTGAATTCTTCAGTTCCCAAAAATATTCAAACAAACTTCACACACACACACACTAGTGAGAGAAAATTATTATACAAACCACTATTAAAACTATTATAGCAATTGTTACCATACTTCATAGTTTAAACATGGCTTTGTTATTCTTCATGTCAGTGGCGTCAGCAACAGCCTACACACACACACAAACACACAAAGACACACACACACACACATACACACACACACAGCTGTGATGAGTAAATAACTTTGTAAGCTCTATTGAGCATTGAAATGACAGTCATCCAGGCCATTTAAACAGTAATGGTTTCCTTGTTAGAGAAAATAGCCCATCACTCTGCTCATAGCGAGCGTGGACCATCGTCTTGATTGCCTATGTTTGACATTCAACAGATTAAGAAAACAGAAGAAAATTTATTTGCCGTAACCCCAATTTGTCTATTAATTTCTCATTCAATCCATCAGTCAGCTCAAATCCAAACTGCTTTTTAATAAAATCATGCGGGTGCCTTGGATCTACAAGCCTTTTCATTTATTATAACTATGAGGCAGTTTGAACCTTGTCAGTTTATATGCTAAAAATGAACACAACTATCACAAAAGTAACTGCTGTATTGTAACTGTTAATATGGAAATATTAAATACATAAGCCTTTCTACAAAAAAATATATATAAGTTTAGCAATGAAATCTCAAATATACACACTCCCTGCAATTTTGTAAATTTATTCTAGGCATTGTCCATAACTACTCTGCTATTCAGTTCTACCCACTAGCTAGGACTCCGCAAAATCTAAAATTACGTGACGCACCACTGCAACAGCTGCTAACATCATTTCCTGAAGCCATTGGACAACTCAGCACAATTGGATATGAATAGTTAATGCAGATTCTGTTACATACACTTACTAGAGTAAATAATATAACAACTTTATTTATAGAGCACCTTGGGGGTGCAAGCTCAAGCTTTACAGGTGTAACATTCAACAGAAAAAAAACAATTATTATTTAATGTTAGAGTTAATGTTAGTGCTTGGTAACATAAGATTTTTTTTTTTTATAAATAAATAAAAGAATATTACTGAAAATGATCTTAATGCCTTTGGAATTGCTTATCCTATAAAGCACATGAAAATTTATAGCAAATGAAAATATACATGTGAAGAAAAAGATTTTATAAATATATTTCTTCAAATTGTACCAAGTTTGATTGCCTAATAAAAAGGAATTAGGTCCTACAATTTAGGAGCATAACAGAAAGAGGCCTCTTCTCATTTTTGGTAATTTACGGAGAGCATTTGCAGATCTAAGAACACATGTTGGAACATAAACAGACGTTCAGTAAAATACGCAGGTGCTAGGCCATTTATGGCTTTAAACAAACAAAAGAACTTTAAATCTGTTCTGAAAGATACCAGCAACCAGTGTATCTGATCCAAAGTGAGACGTTTTATTACATTTTATGCGGCTGACATACTTGAAGGATGTCCTGTTTTCTTAAGATGACAAGAAAAGAGGGAATTGCAAAAAGGACTTCTGCTTCTAACAAATGCAGGTTTCTCCTCATCGCTCAGTGAAAAATTATGCCTCTATGTTGTTCTATTTTGAAAGTAATACTGCTTTAGTGATTGTGCTTACAAGATGAATGAACAGTTACACCCAGGTGTTACACACCATTTCAAAGCAAAAGCAGCCAAGTTTATCCCAAAGCAGCTTTCCCTGAATTTTAGTACCAAGAATCACAATTTCACCTTTTCCTTGACCTATTTTATGATTGTTTTTCTTTGCACCCACTGAGAAATATGACTAACAAAAGGTAAATGAGTTGGAAGAATATATTGCAGAAATAGTTTTGTATGTACACATTTGTGTACATTATAAAAGTCCCTAAATTTGAAACTGACCATCCATTTAACTTCCAAAACCAAATTAAATCATTCTAAAAAATCAGATAGATTTTCAAGATTTTAGATTCTCTAGATTTTCTAGATTTTCAACTGCATCAAGAGCTACATCCAGTAAGATTCAATAAGAAGGATTCTGTAGAACAGCACTAAGTCTGAGGGACTCACAATATGGATACTCACAATAATAGTGGCAGTACTATAGGTAAAAAATGAAAGCTAACAAAAAATTGACAGGAATGTCTCATGATTTGCTTGGACTCAATTACTCCTTTAATAGTTGGAACTTCTTGTAAAGCTTTAGTCAAAAAAGGAAGGGCTAGACTTGTCTAAAATAACAAAGTACAGCATCCATTCTACTCCTTTTTTAGCAATGGCTGGACCAGTGTAGTTTTAAAAGCAATGTTGACAGAAAGTAGTTTACAATCTTAAAGCATGAAGTGGGAAAATGGCCAAGACCACACTGAAGAGCATGTATACTGATTTAGGTAGCTAACCAAGTTTTCAGAGGTTTATTGCAGCAGCCCGAGTTATGTACGGCTATTCTGAATTGAAAAAGGATTTGTGAATTTTAACTAAAGCACTGGCCCTAATTGCATGAAAGTTTCCTCTTTTTGGCTTTTTAAAATGGTTTAATTTACCATATTTAGAATAGTACTAATGCGACTTTTGCACATTGTCGAACTACATGGTTCCAGATCAAAACTTTTATCATTTATGTGAAAATATATAAGTGCTTCTGCTACATGATGCTGCGATAAATGCTTCCCAAAACATTTTGCTGAATTGCTTTACTTAACACATAGAAGGGCTTTTTAAATTCCTACCACAGAATCTCTTTGGGGTGCAGGTAAAGACTTTGACTATTGTACTACACATACACAGTTCCAAAATGATCCACAGAGCATTATTTCAGTAAGAGTACGATTTTTTTCTTTTTCTAAAGATGGACTCATGGATACTGATCTTATGTGAGATGAGAAAGACCTGGATTTCCTAGATTGCTGTGGTTTTGTTTAATTCCATTAAGAGTTTAATGACTCTCACTGTGGTTTACACTGTGCTCAGGCATAAGAAACTCATCTCTCATCATGGGATTGTTTCATATAGTGTGCCACTTGTTGAGACCTTTTAGCCTACTTCACATTGTTGTTAAGGTTATGTGTGAGAAGGAATACTTAGATTCAACAGGGCTGGAAATGAGTGTTTCTAATCACTCATCTAAATTTGGCAAATGAGTTTAGGCAGTTCTGTTTCCATGTGTTTTGGTGATGTGTTTCTTGCTATAAATGTACCAGTAATTTGAAAACTGTATTTTGTGTTTCCTTTGGTTGCTTTTTTCCTTGGTGAATGAACACCCTAAGTTCTCCCTGGTGCATGTGAGTATTATAAACAATCAGTGCAACAAATCCGGAAATCTGCACACATATTTCCCTCAATAAAGGTGATGAAAGGTGCGCAGTTCAGGCATACATCCTTTATTCACAGTCTGTTATGATGCCACACCGTAAGTATTCTTCACTCGCACATCCATCCCACACTGACCCTGATAAGATCAATATGACAGTAAATAGAGCTGGAACTTTACTCGAAAACATCCGTCAGTCGATCAGTCATACAGCCACAGCCCTTTGTAACAGTTTCACAGTTGTATGGCGTTGAACAAATACTTCAAAAGAAGATTATCAAAGTAGGTTTGAAAGAACTTTTGATATGAATAGCACTATAGATAAACAAGCCTATGGTAATTAAATGGTCTCTACCTTATTTATTCTTTTTAGGTAAGAGGTATGCACTCACCAATCAATTAAACACTTGTGATACCCAACATTTAGTAAGTGAACAAAGAAAAACCTTATTAGTTAAATCTTTTAAATAGATCCTCATTCAATATATATTGATAAAGGCGATAACACACTACAAGTGAAACGATGTTTGGAAGTGAAATAGTTTAATTTAAAGGAATTAAGCTTTCATTCTGATCAGATTACTTGGTAGGTGCTAAATTATTTCATTTATTTTAAAAACAATTACCTTAATCAGCTCTCACCTATATTTATTTTTAGTAATTCCTGACCATTAATTCAAGCACATTATCAAGCTATTTAAGCTATAATTATTATGTAATTTTGATATTATTTCAGAATTCTTTGTTCAAATTCATATTTCAAGATGTAGCCTCCAATTATTTTGTCTTACATCAAGGACCATGATGGATTTCTATTACGTAAGTGCATGTAAACATAACATTTTCATGAAGATATAAGCATCAATTATTCTACCTATTCCAAGAAATTTTTTCAATGTGCCCATCCTACTGGCAGATATTTTTTTAGTTAATCATCATTTCTTCATATTTTGCTTCCAAAGAGCCAGACATTATTTATGTTATATACTGTTTATACTTAAACCCAGGGATGCACAAACCAGTGTATTTCTTCATGCCGATCCCAAGCCCGGGTAAATGGGGAGGGTTACATCAGAAGGCCATCCGGTATAAAACTTTGCCAAATCAATATGCGGACAACGAAACAGAATTCCATACCGGTCGAGGCCCGGGTTAACAATGACCGCCACCAGTGCTGTTAGCCTACAGGGTACTGGTGGAAATCGGACTACTGTTGGCCAAAGGAGAAGAAGAAAAAGAGGAGGAAGGCATGTTCAGAGGCAGGAAGAGGTTCAATTTCATTGTAGTTCACTGTGTGCTGTGCTGTGCTGTGACCTCGCGATGACAAGAATAGTCACTTTCACTTTTCACTTTCACAGGGTGACGTATAAGAGTGGAGAAAGATGCTCACAGGTAGATTATTTTCTTTGCAGGAGGGTCAGTCTGAAGGAGATTGGAGACTGCAAAGTAGTGACAGGGGAGAGTGTAGCTAAACAGCATAGGATGGTGGTCTGTAGGATGAGCTTGGAGGTCAAGAAAAAGGAGGAAAGTGAAGGCAGTGTCAAGGATCAAGTGGTGGAAGCTGAAGGAGGAGGACTGGAAAGGGAAATTCAGGCAGGAGTTAACATGGGCACTGGGAGGTGTTGAAGAGCTACCGGATTGCTGGGAAACTACTGCAGAAGTGATAAGGCAGACAGCTAGAAATTTACTTGGTGTGACATCTGGAAGAAAGAAGGAGGATAAAGAAACCTGGTGGTGGAACTGAGAAGTACAGGAGTGTATACAAAAGAAGAGGGAAGCAAAGAAGATGTGGGACAGTCAGAGAGATGAAGAAAGCAGACAGGTGTACAAGGAGATGAACCGCAGGGGGAAGAGAGCAGTGGCGAAAGGCCAATGATAAGGTGTTTGGTGAAATGTATGAAGGTTGGACAGTAAGGAGGAAGAAAAGGACCTTTACCGATTGGCTAGACAGAGAGACAGAGCTGGGAAAGATGTGCAGCAGGTCAGGGAGATTAAAGATAGAAATGGAAATGTACTCACAGTTGAACTCACAGGTGAACAGAGCGTGTTGAGCAGATGGAAGGAGTACTTTGAGGGGTTGATGAATGAAGAAAATGAGTGCAGAAAATAAGCAAGATGGAAGTTATGGCAGTGATGAAGAGGATGAAGAATGGAAAGGCTGTTGGACCAGGTGACATACCAGTGGAAGCATGGAGGTGTTTAGGGGAGATGGCAGTGGAGTTTCTGACCAGATTGTTCAACAGAATCTTGGAAAGTGAGAGCATGCCTGAGGAGTGGAGACGAAGTGCACTGGTACCGATTTTCAAGAATAAGGGTGATGCACAGAGCTGTAGTAACTATAGAGGGATAAAGTTGATCAGCCACAGCATGAAGTAATGGGAAAGAGTAGTGGAAGCTAGGCTAAGAAAAGAGGTGAGGATTAGCGAACAGCAGGATGGTTATATGCTGAGAAAGGACACTACAGAAGCAATGTTTGCTCTGAGGGTGTTGATGGAGAAGTACAGAGAAAGTCAGAAGGAGTTACATTGTGCCTTTGTGGATTTGGAGAAAGCATATAACAGGGTGCCTAAAGAGGAATTGTGGTTTTGTATGAGGAAGTCGGGTGTTACAGAGAGGTATGTGAGAGTAGTTCAGGATATGTATGAGGGCGGTGTGACACTGGTGAGATCTGCAGTAGGAGTGACAGATGCATTTAAGGTAGAGTTTGGATTACACCAAGGATCAGCACTGAGCCCATTCTTGTTTGCAGTAGTAATGGACAGGTTGATGGACGAGGTTAGACCTGAGTCTCTGTGGACGATGATGTTTGGTGATGACATTGTGTTCTGCAGTGAGAGTAGGGAGCAGCTTGAGGAGAACCAGGAGAGATGGAGTTCTGTTCTAGAGAGGAGAGGAATGAAAGTGAGTAGGTTAAAGACGGAATACATGAGTGTGAATGAAAGAGAGGAAAGTGGAGTGGTAAGGATGCAGGGAGTAGAGGTAGCAAAAGTGGAGGAGTTTAAATACTTGGGATCAGCAGTTCAGTGTAGTGGCAAGAGTGGAAGAGAGGTAAAGAAAAGAGTGCAGGCAGGTTGGAATGGGTGGAGAAGAGTGACTGGAGTGATTTGTGACAAATGCGTATCTGCTAGAGTAAAAGGGAAGGTTTACTGGACAGAAGTGAGACCACCTATGTTGTGTGGCTTGGAGACGGTGGCACTGATGAAAAGACAGGAGGCGAACCTGGAGGTGGCAGAGTTAAAGATGCTGAGATTTTTCTTGGGTGTGATGAGGGTTGACAGGATTAGAAATAAGTATATTAGAGGGACTGCTCAGGTTAGATGTCTTGGAGACAAGGTTAGAGAAGCAAGGTTGCTTTGGTTTGGACATGTCCAGAGGAGAGACAAGGACTATATTGAAAGGAGGATGTTGAAGATGGAGCTGCCAGGAAAGAAGAGAAGAGGAAGACCAAAGAGGAGGATTATGGATGTGGTGAGAGTGGTTGGTTTGAAGCAGGAAGATGCAGAGAGTCGTAAGAAATGGAGACGGTTGATCCACTGTGGCGACCCCTAAAGAAAGAAGAAGATATACTGTGTATACTATGCATGAATATTTGCACTTGATGCAATAAATCAATGAACCTGTTATCTTACAATAATTATCTTATGATCTTATTAAAGAAATGAGGGTTGCTCATAATGAAAAGAAATGACGGTGACTCAGTGTTTTTGCACAGTAATGTATATCTCATATTTAATAAATGACTTTTTTTGCAGTACAGCAAAATATAAAGATAGTCCAGTCTACATAGCAACTTTTTTAAAACAATAAAAAAACAAATTGCACATTTTTTCAAGACATTTCTCCCCATCTGAGTTGAGTTAGCAGCCCTATTTGATTTACCCATAGGCAGAATACAACAGCAGACCAGCGTGAACCTGTTAACGTGAAAATACTGTTTAATATAATGTAGTATTGACAAAGTATTGATTCTGATGTCTTGTGTTACACACAAAGGAAACAATGCATCTACTGCAATGAATGATCAAAGGAAGAGCAGGAACAACTCTGCAACTCTGGTCCACTGTTAATGACTAAATCAACTTCCTTTGGCACACCATCCAAGATTAAACCAAAACTCTAGCAGTTCCGGTTGACAAAAACCCTTCCCCAGAGAGGCATAGCCTGGCATTGAGGTCACCTTTCTTAGAATCAGGCAGACGTTACGGCAGACATTATCATTGTCCTTGCCCTCACAAACAGGAAACTCAGATAAGAGAATAACCAGGGGGCATTCCAGCCCTCTGCACATACTCTACAGTAGGTCATTCTGACACACATCACTGTTTACAGGCTACACAGACATACACACAGGTGGAAACCCACACACATGGGCCATCATCTTTTAACCAGTTGGTAGTCATTGACTCAGAAAGAGACTTTCATACAAACCACAGCACCAAACTCGGACAAAGTTCTTAACAAGTCATTCAAGCCAATATGACAAGACTTGATCCCAGATTTTAGAAATGGTGCTAAGCTGAAGCCAAAGATGTTTCCATTTGACCTGCATCACAGGTGGGCTAACATGATGTAATTGTATGCTGTAATTTTCAATTTTACATGTAGAAGAATAAAAGTATCATTTTTTTATGGATTTAGTATGGATTTAGATTAACCCTTTATTAATGAGTATTTATGAATGGGAGTTATCTATTTAAAATGTACCAAGTTCACTTGTAAGCACTTAAATATTTAAAGTGTTCTGTTTTTTATATTTCAGTGTAGTTATAGTTTGATCAAATATTTAGGCAAAGCATGCTAAATCATCATACTGAAGAAACTTTAATGAACATGTACAGATGTACAGAAGAGAATGTCCAGTAACATATACATTAAAACTTTCTTTAGGATTTCAAGAAAACCAAGGTGGCTTCAAACCTTTCACAGGCAGTGTACAATTTTAGAACATAGGAATGACTAATTTAATATGTGTACGCCAATACTATTAAACACTGAGATTCTCCACACGGTGAACTTTAATGTTTTACTTTTTATGCTGACCATGTGGTGTCACATGAACAAGTGTGGTTATAAGCTTTGAACTTCCTTTGCCTCTAGCTCGTAGGAAACACATGTCTGCAAAGTCCTTCACTCGCAAGCAACAGGATAAAAATTGTTTTCAAAATGTAATTTTCTGGGATTACTATTGCACTGGACAGTAAATATTCTGAAAAGAAAAGATTGTAATCTGACTATGGTCATGATTTGGACTTTCATTTTGCTTTCTGACTTCTGGCCTAAAATACATAAAGTTTGGTCTCGAGTTGTCCTAATGTCCTAATGGTTTCAACTACAATACTATAAAACTGGTAACATCTGGCCATTTTGAGGAAGGGCCAGGCATTCCGAGACCCCCAAAAAAGACTCGAAAAGCAAGCCTCCAATCCCAAGAGGAACCAAGAAAGAACCTATGCATATCAAAGGTCAGAGGCAGATGAAAGATGAATCACGTTAAAGGAGAGAGTACTGGTTAGATACACATGAAGATAAATATGTAATGACCAGAAGAGAGAAAACAGAGGAATCTGAATTAGGATTTGACAATGTCATTGTCAAGGAGAATTCTGTTATCATTGCAATGTACAAATATAAAGTAAAAGTTTAGAAGGTTCCTCTAGGGCGGGGATGCTTAAACCTTTGGGGAGACCAAAGTGTGAAGTTTTGGTGAATCAACTACCAACAAGAAAACTAATTAGCCTTAAATGAAGCATGCTGGCTGCGTACCACTGCTTGCACAGTTAGTTCATAACCACTAGCTACATATGTGTTCTTACATCTGCGTTGCAGTCAGCGCCAACTCTGTGGTTATAGGGACGAGGTTTATTTTATTTTATGACATTTCACTATACGTTTAGTTATTAAAATTACAACACTGACATGATAATGACGTATGTGTGTCCTTGAGTTGTCAATAGACTGGTGGCACATGTAACATGATTCAGCCTCTTTAACTCTCTTCTTTTTGGCTATTGAGCAAGCGCTACCTCCAATTGGAATTGTGTGTGTATGTGTGTGTGTGTGTGTGTGTGTGTGTGTGTGTGTGTGTGTGTGTGTGTGTGTGTGTGTGTGTGTGTGTGTTGTCGATTCACATCAGCAGTCAGAAATAAGAACTGGTTTCCTGCTTTCACAATCATTGTGCTGTTCTGGTTTATTGGCTGTTGACAAGTCAGAAATGCTTCTTACAACAAAAGTGTCATGTGTGAAAGAAAAACACATCTGACCAGTAGTCAAAACCAGTCACAAAATAAGCCATGGAAATGAAAATGTGCCTTAATTTTGATGCTATATATTTCCACTAAAGATATCTTTACAAATATACAAATACACAAATCAGCAGAAGAGAATGAAATTAAACACAACAAGAGTATTGGTTTCCTGTAGATATAACATTTATATAACATTTATATTTATATATATATATATCATATGATGAGGGGAGAGAGAAAGAGAGAGAGAGAGAGCGAGAGAGTGAGAGAGAGAGAGAGAGGCAGTCAGACAGAAAGATGAACAAAGAGAGAGAAAAAGACAGAGAGAGACAGAGAGGGGATTTAAATTCTTCTCTCTCTCTCTTTCTGTCTCTCTCTCTCTCTATGCTTGTGACAGAAGTTAAACTGGTTCAGCAGACAGAAACACAAAAAACAAACCCGAAACTCACATCACACACACACACACACACACACACACACACACACACACACACACACACAAACACACACACACGCACACACACACACACACACACACACACACATAAACTAATGCACACTCCTGTGGTGAAAATACTATAACCTTGTGCAAACACAGATTAATGATAAACTCTGGAATCACATTCCTTAAAGGTATTTGCAAGTTATAAATACCACACACACACACACACACACACACACACACACATACACACACACACACAGACACACACACACACCCACACACACACACACACACACACAAACAATAGCAGGTATACAAATACCCACATGCTCACACACCCTAATATACGTTTAGACCTGAGGTAATATAAAAAAAGGTTTGGCAGCATCCTGTAGACTAGAGAACACACTCTAGCACATACACACAAATATATATATATAAGTGACTTCAATCAGTTGAAACAGGCATACTGAATGTGATTTCAGTGATAGAAAAGGTGAAGCAGGAAAGTAAATTATTTTATGTTGGCTGTGTTAATTGTTTCTGTAGAGGCTTAAAAGACTTCAAAGTGTTCTTAAAAAAAAATGTGTTTATATATTTTTAGTACATAAGAGAACAAAAAAATAATCAATTTATCTACTTTTATCAGAGTCATTTTTATACAAATATCTGCACTTCTTCTTAAGCAAAGAAAATCTGTACTTTTGGCACCTCTTGTAAGTACATGTGATAATGCAATATGAAGTCAGTAATCTAATTCTAGACCTAACTCTTTGAGTAACCTCAGCGAGGTAACGATATGTGTTCTGTTGGCAGATCCTGGATATTTATTAGATCAAAAGCACTTTACAAAGTCAGGATTATAGTTTTGCTCAGTCTTATAACTTTAAGATCTTCCTATAAAGCCATGATGTTTTGTCCCGAAAACGCAGCAAAACAATCGCACACGGAAACACATTTAACTGTGTTCCATTCCTGCTGTCATTTGAATGCCTGAGGCTCAGCGTCTATATGAGATTTATGAGCCTCAGGTAAAAGAACATATAAACTAGTGTAGTGTGATCTTCACTTGGTGCCGAAGTCATGCAAAGCTGATGTGCAGTTGTACCTTATCAGCATCACAGAAGGCTATGAGTGTAATCTCTCTCTCTCTCTCTCTCTCTCTCTCTCTCTCTCTCTCTCACACACACACACACACACGCACACACACACACACACACACACACACACACACGAATAGAACGACTATATTTATTGCTAGCCGATGTGCAGACATTGCTTTGAATGGACTAATACTGCAGCCTTTGAACTGCTGAACAACCTTACATCAGAATCAGCATTAATGTAATTCATCTAACCCATGCTAAAACACACACACACACACACACACACACACACACACACACACACACACACACACACACACACACACACACACATACACACTCAGACATGCACTTAAGGCACTTCTTGGGATGTTCTGTACTTGTTAAAGAGGCCACACTTAGTGGACAGAACACACTCTGCTCTAATCAGTATGGTACATAAAGTACACCATACACAGGAATACTGTGTTTATGGGCATATGTGTATGTGTTCAAAATACTGCCATGTCTGAGCCATGGTCGGTGGGACAAAGTGGAGTTATGCAACATATTATATGCCAGCAAACATCACATTTGAGGGAAAAAAGGACAATGAAAGGAACACGGCCAAAACTACAAAGCACTGTTATGCTTCCTTAGATTTCAATTACACAATGAACAGCCCAGAGCAACCCTTACAAAGTCCCAACATGCAAGTAGTAAATATGAGCTGACTGATGACATTAGGAGGTAAATGGGTAGGAAGAAAGCTCACAACAGCAGGACTACCTACAATGCCACAGTGAATAGCGCATGTTCTATGCTTTGCTGAAGGCCGCTATCTCTCGGGACTTATGGTGCTTTCCCTTCTCTGACCTTAGAAACCTAACCCCATCTTTTTAAAGTGATAGAACTGTAACTCCTTTATAAAATCCTAACCATACAGGGTGATAGCGCCACTACTGATTCAGATTTTAAAAATGATGTTTCTAGCTGTGCTAGAGATTTCTCTCCATTTTTATAGCGGAAGTATGTCCAAAACCACATGAACATTTGTAGAAGAGAATACTTCACAGCTCTGCTCTGATGATGTGACAATTTCAATTTGCTTATTGCCTAGGTCCATACTAGTTGGCTACACTACTTTAAAAAAAAAAAGAAGTGACCATTAACATGCCTTGTCTGGTCAACTTCATTTGACATTAGTTAAAAGTGCTTTTTTTCTTCCTCCCTAAACTATTGCTTTATTAGATATTCAACACAACTGTTTAAGACAGCTGTGTCTCTGGAGTAACGTCTGTGGTTAGGGTTGGCTAGTTTTTATGTTGACCTCTTTTTGGAATCTAGAGGAATAATTCATGTCACCTCACTACATTGGTATCAGTTAATGTCAGCAAATGCTGCTCCATCATAGCACCAAGATGTTGTTTACGAATTGCTGGCCAATCAGCTTGCTGACTTATCAGTACTAAAAGTAGACCACTTGAATAAGCTATTCAGTGTGGTACACCGGCTTCAGTGTGTGTGTATGTGTGTGATTGTCAGCAAATGCAGTGAGTGTGTGTTTATATTGTTCTCTGTACCTCTGTCACCATTCACTATTCAAGGGAGAATAAAGAAAGAGAGTGGGAGAAAGAGAGAGAAGAGTGAGAGTGGATAGTGAGAATGAAGAGAAGGAGAGAGAGAGAGAGAGAGAGAGAGAGAGAGAGAGAGAGAGAGAGAGAGAGAG